>JALIZH010014766.1:0-33310 GCA_030522465.1 Rhipicephalus appendiculatus | reverse complement strand
AACGCAAGAATCATTGCAACAAAAAAAAAAGACAGCATCTCGGCTACATATGGGATCACCTATCATACTGACGCCTTGTCACGCAGTTAATCTTAAAAAAAATCTAGAACTGATCTGTGCTTAGTCTTTGAAGCAATTACTCAAGCCCATTTAAACAAGCCACTTCTGGTGATGCATCCATTGTGAGCAAGACTCCCATTGGCAGTGACGGCAGTGCGACAAACACATCGTTCCTGGCCTTACGCACGTTTCTTTACTGCGCAGCTATCCGTGTTTCAACTCGACAAGTAGCCGTGGACGCCAGTTGCTTTATCGTGGAAGCAAGCCTGCTGCACTGTCACCAACGACACGTGCGGACCTACGGTCATCCATCTGTCTTCGCACTGCGGGGATAGTTGCTCTGGTGCTCCGCTGGACGGCTTCACATCGGCTGGCACCACCATATAAAGACACCGGATTTCACGGCTGGGCATCATTGGCAGTGACGGCAGTGCGACAAACACATCGTTCCTGGCCTTACGCACGTTTCTTTACTGCGCAGCTATCCGTGTTTCAACTCGACAAGTAGCCGTGGACGCCAGTTGCTTTATCGTGGAAGCAAGCCTGCTGCACTGTCACCAACGACACGTGCGGACCTACGGTCATCCATCTGTCTTCGCACTGCGGGGATAGTTGCTCTGGTGCTCCGCTGGACGGCTTCACATCGGCTGGCACCACCATATAAAGACACCGGATTTCACGGCTGGGCATCATTGGCAGTGACGGCAGTGCGACAAACACATCGTTCCTGGCCTTACGCACGTTTCTTTACTGCGCAGGTTAGTACAAATTAACGGCTTGCTTTGTGTTTGCTCTGACGTTGCGCTGTCGTTGCTGCCATATTGTTAGACTGTCCCTTTCAGGGGACTGGTCGTTTTGTGCATATCCGTACTGCTTTGTTGAATCCTGCGCAATGCCTACTGTTGCTGAGTTGAACAAAAAAGTTCTCGAGCTTGAAGCAATACTCAATGAATGTCCTGATAAGTTCGTTGACGCTATCTTTAACAAGTTCATCGTCAAAGCACAGCTATCTGGTGTCAACTTCTCTGAAATGAAAAAAACAAATGAGCGAGTTGGTAACCAGCGCTGAGCATATGAATGACATTGTGGAAAGCTTGCGGAAGGATAATGCCTCTCTGATGGCAGAAAACAAGGTATTAAAAGCACAAAATGCGGAACTATCATTCAAAGTGACGCAAATGGAACAATACTCGCGGATTAACAACGTCGAGATCAAGGGAATCCCGGTAACAGAAGGGGAAGACTGCGCGGTGATCATGCAAACTATAGGTGATAAGATTAACTGTAAACTGGCACCCAGTGATCTTGACGTCGTTCACCGTGTTACAACTGTGAAAGCTGGCGCAAAGAACCTGCTTGCTCGCTTCTGCTCTCGGACGAAAAAGACGGAATTCGTGAGCAAGGCTCGGAAGGCTAAACTGTGCCTAAGTGACATTGGATTGCCCGGAGCCGCCAACAACCCTGTCTATATTAATGATCACCTCACCCCCGAAAACAAGGCACTCTTTTCTCAGGCACTGTCTTTAAAGAAGGCGAACAACTGGAAGTTCTTATGGACAGATAACTGTCAAATCAAAGCCAGAAGGACTACAGAGAGCAAGGTGCTCCGCATCACCTGCGAAGCCGACCTATCCAAAATCTGCTAGCGAACCATATTGAATTTAAATTTCTTCCTTTGCTGTGCTTAGGTCCATCCAATTATGGCTACCTATTTCTCAACACACCATCTCAACCGTTTTCTTTCACCGGTCTCCCGCTCTGCGATTCATATTAATGCAAGAAGCATCCGTAAACACTTTGACGACATACAGCTTCTTCTCTCTGCTCTCGGCAATCCGTTTTCACTCATCGGTATTTCTGAAACCTGGCTTAGCGATGACGACAAAAATTTGTTTTGTCTCCCTTCATACAAGTCTGAATACTCGCATAGGACAAGCAACAATCATGGAGGTGTCGCCGTTTACATCAACTCGAACATACACCATATACGACGACATGACATTGAGTTAAATGTAACTGACTGCGAAAGTGTTTGGGTAGAACTTAACCACGATTTTCTTAAACTAGACAACAAGAGCTTCATCTTTGGATGCATTTATCGATCCCCATCCTCATCGGTCATTAATTTCTGTGAAGCCTTCCAAAAAGTATTACACACACTATCTCTTAGTAATACAAATGTAGTGATTATGGGTGATTTCAATATAAATTTACTCGACCAATCTTCTTCTAGTTCTTTGAATTACTCCAGTGTTTATCAGAGTTTTGGCTACGAATGTTTAATCTCCCTTCCCACGCGCTGCATGAATGGTGGAAGTACCTTGATTGATCATGCACTTTCTAATTTATCACAAGCACCGGATGCAGGGGTTCTTAATGTCGACATCACTGACCATTACCCTATTTTTCTGCGCTTCAACTGTAATGCTTCACCGACCAGCATATCTTACACTAGGTATGTTTTAGACAAAGAGTCGTTCATTGATGATGTTATGTGCACTGACTGGTCCTCAGCAATACCCTTAGATGATCCACAAATTGCTTTTTCAGAGTTTTCATCCACATTGTTGTCCCATATTCAACGTCATACTCAGGTTCGTAAATGTAAAAAGGTATACGCCAGTCCTCAAAACCCTTGGATAACTGAAAAACTATTGAAGGAGCTTAGAGCCAAGGAAAACCTTTACAGAAAAACAAAACGAAAGCCTTTTAACTTAAAATTACTTGCGCGTTACAGAAAATTCTGCAACGCCCTTACATTAAGCCTGAAAAATGCAAAGAAGATTTATTATGAACGAAGAATCGAAGATGCTGGTTCAAATGTTAAGAAAAAATGGGAAATTGTCAATTCATTCCTGAACAGAAATGAAAGACACTCTAGCATCCCTACTATTCAGTACGAAAATGTTACGTATGATACCCCGTTAGAAATTGCTGAGGCCTTCAGTGACTACTTTTTTCACTCTGACGTCATCCCCAATGCTGATTATCATCTTCCTCTTTCTCGTCTGCCACAATCTTTCTTCTTATTTCCTACCACATCTCATGAAGTGTTTGTTCTCATCCGCAACCTGAACACAACAAGTGCTGGCCTTGATGGTATTCACCCAACCCATGTAAAAATGATTGCTCATGCTGTCTCTGATATTTTGTCATCCATCATCAACCTAGCTTTCAGTACTGGCATTTTTCCTGTAGAATTGAAAAGTGGCAAAGTCGTTCCCGTGTTTAAAAAAGGTGACCGTACACTGATATCCAACTACCGACCCATTTGCATAATACCCTTTTTCAGTAAAATATTCGAAAAATTGCTCGAAATTCGTCTGACAAAGTACCTCAACAAATTTCAGGTTCTATCTATTTCCCAATTTGGTTTTCGTGAAGCATATTCCACTGACCTCGCTTTGTTATCATTAACTGAAAAGCTGAAGAAAGCAATTGATGGGGGGCTACTACGCAGGTTCCGTTTTTATAGATTTCACTAAAGCATTCGACACTATCAATCACCACATTCTTTTTATGAAGCTTGAAGCAATAGGCGTAACCGGTCCTGCACTATTATTAATAAAAAACTACCTACTCAATAGAAGCCAAGTTGTCAGTCTCTTAGGTTATAAATCTATACCTAAAGCCACAAATATAGGAGTACCTCAAGGTTCTATTCTCGGCCCACTTCTTTTCATAATCTATATCAATGATCTGCCATCTTGTCTTACTACTTCAGAATGCTTGCTGTATGCAGACGACACAACAATTATTAACACTGATAAATGCCTCCAATCCCTGACACAGAAACTCAATCATGACCTTTCAAGCTTGACTGCTTGGTGTTTCCATAATAAGTTGCAAATCAATCCCACTAAAACGAAATTTGTGGTTTTCCCATTCTCATCAACGTGAACATAATTATATCCCGCCAATATTTCTAAACGAATTCGCAATCGAAGCAGACGATGAGGCGACCTTCTTGGGAATTAAACTGGACCGCCATCTGAAATTTGATTCACATGTCGCCTACCTGCGAAAGAAAATGGCTTATGGCATACGTGTTTTAATTAAATCCCGCGATATATTTTCCCAACCTACATTACTTTCATTGTACCATGCATTTATTCATTCTCATATAAATTACTGTATCACATCTTGGGGCAATACGTACAGCAGTCATCTCGCCTCCCTTCAAACTATGCAAAACCACTTCCATTAGAATACTTACCCGCAGTCATTATCGCAGTGATGCTAAATCACTCCTGCATGCCAACAAAATCCTAACGGTCGACAACACCTTCAAATATAATCTAGGAATACTATTTTTCAAGCAAATAAAAAATCAGCTTCCTTTGTTTATAATCCCTCCATCTAGTCTAGAGAATCCAAACTTGACAAGGTTTGCACATAATCGCAATTTTATATTACCTATAGTTCGTACTAACTATGGCAAACAAACAGCCCACTTCACCGGAATCCATCTCTGGAATACCATACCTTCAAGAATCAAAACCTCGAATTCAATCGGCATGTTCAAAAAAGATCTGAAGGCTTTCCTCGCCTCCATTTCATAATCTCGATAGATTTGGTCACCTTTATTACTCCCGGTCCCTTTCATGCCTTCTCACAACCTACTGTGGCATAAGCATCGCATCATCATCCTACATTGCTGAAATTAGATCTCACTGTATTTTTTACTATCTTTCACCATGTATATATCTGCAAACTCTCTAGGAGATTTGAATTACATTTATTTTCTATGTTGTCTAAATTTCAGTTTCTGTTGCTGCTTTCTGCTATTCTGTGATGTATTTTCATTGCTTGTTTTCTATACCACTGTTTACTGCAACAATTAATTTTTTCTATGTTCACTACTGTAGGAGGTCCCGATTCAGTCTCTTACTATGGGACCTCCTTCTGTATACACAAATTTTGTAATTGATTTGATAACTAAATAAAACCGTTTCTGATTCTGATTCTGGAAGCCGAAATGTGACACGTGTGTTTGGACTGGTCAGCATCTCTCTTGTTTCAAATGTACCGTGCTGACCGAATGGGATTATGGCATGCTGTCAACCTCCATGTCAACGCAGAGTGCATGCGCTATGGGAAATCAAGAAAAAGGAGTGAACAAATTGCAACAAAAAAAATGAGGTAATTGGAATGCTGCTGCTTTTGTTTGCTTCAAAAGCTTTGCAAGTACGAGGCCCTAGCATCATTGGTTCTCACATGACTCGTATTGTGTGTACCACCTGGAATACTGCACTCTATCTCAATAGTTTCTCGCTGCAGTATGGAAACCGCAGCATTCATTTACTGATAGGAACGCCAAATGCTCCTAAATATGCAATAATTCATGTCATGGCTTCAGCTCAGCTGCTCCTTGCCATCTAGTCAGTGCTTGCTGTGTGTTTGGTAGATTGCCGCACCAAATGTTTTGCCATTGTAACCATACACTGTGTTTTCATAAATGTTACAGTACTACATGAAGTACTAAATGTTACAGTACTACATAAATGTTACAGTAATACATGAAGCATAAATGCTTCATGTATTACTGCAAGCAGTTTCCAAGCCTCCTAAGCTTTTAATTAAAGGGCCAGTAAACAACCCCGAGGTCCAAAAATTGTTATAGAGATAAATATGTGCACTTTTGCTATGTGAACATGCTGCCGCAAGAATTTTGCGAATACGTGCATTAATGAGGAAGTTATAGGGGTTAGAACATCCGTTCCAGCTGGTTTCAAATTTTCGCGCGGCCTCTCCACCCTTCTCCGCCGTAGGAAGGGGGAGGCGTAGCTCGTCGTCGTGACTCCGCCCACTTCGGCAACGTGACACGACGTCAGTGATACGTCATCAGCGCGCTGCCAACGACCGGGCAGGGTCTCTCCACATGAGCACGTGTCATAGCGGCGCGGGGAGGAAGCGCGATGCGAAGAGCACCCTTCCCCTAGTGGTAAAGTAGTGAGACGCCTCTTTATCTCGGAGGCTTTCGTTCTGGCAATACCGCTTCTCCCGGAGTCTCGGGCTCTACAAAACGGTAGCGGGCAGCACAGGAAAATGAAAATGCGTACTGCGCGGCCGAAACCGCATCACCGCAGGGCCAAGGCGCCGTTTCCTAGGGCAAAGGACCAATCGACGAGCTCAGTGCTCGTCAAGACGCCGATCGGCGACCTCGCGTCACTGCGCGTACAAGGAGTATTGGTCAGGCGTAGGAAAGAAGCGCGGGAATTGTTTTTCGAAATGGAGGGTCTGCGCGGCGCGTAGCACTGTAATATTCGGAAAACGTGATCGCTGCGGTCCACTGTATGAATTAGCGAGCTTGTTTGGGGGGGTGTAAAAAAAAAGTCGGAGCCTTTTGACGGGCCCTTTAAGGACAAACACTTGCACACGAGCTTACAAAGACATGCCAACACATGAGCATAAAGGTACGTGCTAGCACAATGATGTCTTGACGCTAGGCACCCTCTTTTTCAGTGGGCACTAGAATGCAGTTTGGCACACGCCACAGAGTAAGAATAGACAGGAGGGGAAACTCGGCGGCGTTCCGCGCCGCGATAGTGTCACCCCGAAGAGCGGCGGCGGACGTCGTGGCAGCGCCATCTACAGAACCGCGGCCGAACTGCCGCTAGCTGCCGCGTCGGAGCGGCAGACGCGGGGAGCGTCGAGCCCTCTCTTGTCGTCTGCTTGGGCGCCGCTGCTTGGTGCTTGAGCGCCACCCTTGCAACTCATGGAACTGTCAACAATCGCTGGAGCGGATCGCTTTAACTTATTCAAAAATCCGTGGGTGCTTTCCGTACGCTTTTAGTTTTCTTCAATTTATTCACCTTCGCATGCTAGGGCGAAAGTTTCATTTGTGGGAAACTGACGTGTTATATTCGCTCATAACGAAACAGATGCCATGAAGTCTGCCTGCAGAAGCGAGATTAACGGGGGTTGATGCATGTTGCCTGCTCACCATTTCTCCAGGGAAATGATTTTCGCAGACGTAGTCGCATGCTGTGAATCGCGATCCACCTGGTCCATAGCTCTCGCCCATTCTTGCAAGTGTTCAGGGTCAGCTGGAGCTTTGAAGGTGCGAACTCTTTCAGCGCAAGACATATCCACTGGTGCAGTTCGGTACAAACATCGTCACCACATGTCGATTATCAGCGACCTCTTACACAGTCAACATACATCGTGAATCAGCAGCGCAGGAACTGCCTAACTTACAACGTGTTGATTCTCGCAGCCAAAACCGACGTTGTTCCGTCTGTTCACGTCTGCCCAAATGTGATGCAGAAGTTTGATTAAATTTTCTATCCCCGCACACCAGTTCTGTATCACATGCTCAGATCAGAATTTTGATGGCGCACGTTAATAAACTAGAACAAACTGTCGTCTTTCGTTATGCCGAAAAAATTACGAAACACCAAGCCACACCATTCGTGGTTTTCCATACGTGCCTGCTACGATTTCAAATCGTCAGCTTTCTGAAGTGTGACAGTTCGTTCCTTTCATTGTCGTCTTAAAAGCAACTGATACCAAATAGGAAGAGTAAAAAAGATTGACACTAAGATGCTTTGCTCGGGCTTTATTTTCTTAGCGCGAACCTTTGTGGCAAAAAAAAATATTTTTTTTGGCAGTACATGCCAACGTAGCGCAAGCGGCCAGTGGAAGATGTAGCAGACGACGCCCAGGCACTGTTGGAGCGCACGCGCTCGCTCTCTCCAACCGCGGCGGAAAACGAATAGTACCGCGCGTCGCCGCGAGGATCGCTGCGCGCACGTTCGCCAACCTCCTCTCCCAGGGTGACATTATCGCGGCGCACGCTCCCGCTGGCGCCGGTCCGGAGTTTCCCCTCCTGTCTTTCTTGCTCCGTGGCACACGCCTGCCAGTCTCATGATGTATGGTGTCCACCTTTACTACTTGATACTTTTCATTTCCTGAACAACAGGGTCGCTTTTCTTCAAAATCAGTCACATTTGTGAACCATGAATGGGAAACATGGAGTGATGCCTTCTGTATCTCGACCCATGTGGGTGGCATCAGCCAAGAAAGGCAAAACTAAGGAAAACCAGTACCACTCATACATCATTTCGCTCCCTGTGAATACAAATCTTTAAGCGTTTGTTCATTAGCAGTTATCGTCTGCTAGTGAAGTGTTGCCAGCTCAAGTGTGCAAGCTGCCCCGTGTCTCAAAGGGACCCTGATACGGTTATTTGAAGCTTTGTCAGCGTTTAGGCTAGAGCATCATCGTACCATTGGCACCACAAATTTAGCGGCACGCCATGTACCAAAGCGGCTACGGACAATTATATCATACCCTCCTTCTCACCCCTGCCTTGCCTCCTCAACTCATGAAACACGCTGGCATCGCTGGCGATCGCAGAGCTCACGTGAGCACACTCGACGATGTGAGCTTCGCCCAGTGATGACCTCCGAGATCGCCCGCCGACAGGTTGCGCGCAATCTCGGAGACCATAGCCCAGTGCGCCCGGCAGCACGCACGCCGTCTGGCAACAGAGACCTCGCGGAGTGGTTGATATCTGCTCCGACCGGTGCCGCCACCCTACCAGCCAATTTTTCGTGCGCGCACACCGCAGCCAATCAGATCCAGCAGCCCCGGTGACGTCGTGCGCACACTGCATGTCGTACTCGGAAGGGGCGGTTGAAAACGCATTGGGCTGAGCCGCAGTGATCTGCAGCGATTCGCAGCTTTATAGCTTTATAGCGTTGTAATAAATTACACAGTGTACGCAGAGAGCTTAAATTAGTCTGTAAATGAGCCTTAGGACTTGGTCTACTGGCCCAATGTGTTTGTACAAAATCGTCAAAGCCGTTTCAGGGTCCCTTTAAAACGACCCTTGTTCACGTGCTCCTTGTGCCACTGCGCATGGACGCCTCATCTTCAGATGCTATCACCATTACCGAATTTTCTCAAATATTATGACCACATTGCAAGTGCATAACGCACTAATAAAGCAAAAGATTGCTTATTCGGCATCTATTCTCCAGCGGTTATCGCAAACTACCGAGGAGCGTCTTCAGAGGTTACTGGCAAGGGGGGCTAAGGGTGTGCCTTGGAGTCCCACAGGCAACCTCAAGTTCTCTCGTAATCGCTGAAGCTCGTCATCCGCCATTTTCCGTGATACGAACGGTCGAAACTTGTCGCAACGTTTACCGAATTTTAACTCTGCACGAGACGCATCCATTGAACCTCGCACTTATCGAAAGAAATAAGTGTAAGCAACACAGTATTGTTCAAGAACATAAAGCATTATTACCGAGATATGAGTTAAGCAAAGTAAATATTAATTTCCCTCCTTGGATGCTGCCAAGACCAGAAATACAATTGTCGGTCGAGGGAATAATATCTAAAAGGGACATGATCACGATTTTCGCGCAGCAGCTGGCACTATTCCAGATTCATATCCTATATGCGCAGTATAGTCACGTGTATACAGACGGTTCTTGCCATGAAAATTCCTCCACCTCAGCTTTTGTCATTCCACACTTGGCAGTAGAGCGGACATTTAAATTATGTAGAGTGACGTCTTCTACTGTTGCGGAACTGTTTGGAATTCTATCCGCGTTGCGCTTTATAACATCAGTTAAAAAAGCGCAAAAAATGGGTCATTTTTAGCGATTCGAAGGCCGCTCTAGCATCTCTGCAAAGTGATAGAAAAAATTCTCTAAATTCTTCCCTATTATATGAGACCCTAAAAGAACACGCAAAAGCGACAGCAATGAATCACGTGATCGCATTTCAATGGATACCAGGTCACTGCAGCCTTCCAGGAAACACTGCAGCGGACGCCGCGGCAAATCGGGCACACAATAACGAAGAGACAATTAGTCTTCCAATTTCACGCAATGAAATCTGTCTACTCCTGAGAAAGATAACCGATAGCCTCATCAAAGACAATTGCTTCGATGAAAAGTCTAAAAGTTCAGAATTATATCTAATAGACCCTTGCATAAAACTATGCATTCCATCAGATTTGAGAGAAAATAGGAGGTTTGAAACATTCGTCAACCGCTTACGGCTTGGCACAGCATTTACGCGACACTTCCTACACAGAATAAAACGTGCGTCTATATATACGTATATGTATATATATATATATATATATATATATATATATATATATATATATATATATATATATATATATATATATATATATATATATATATATATATATATATATATATATATATATATATATATATATATATATATATATACAAAAGCCACGAAGAAAGTGAGATGGCGCAAAGTGTGCGCTCGGCGCCCCACTCGTCGTTATGCGTTGGCTCCCCTTGCACTTGGCCTGCAGGGCGTATTCGCCTTTGCCCGGGCGCGCGCGCGCGCTTATCTTGGGGTGGGGGGATGGGGGGCAGTTTTACGTCGTGTGCTTTCGCCGGAAATATTGCGTTTAGGTTACAGAGTGCACAAAGGTGACTTCGCTCGCTGCAGAGGCCCCGTTTCCGAAAGAAGCGCGCTGTTCAAACACAGTTAGTAACAACTGTGACACTTGTTAGTTCTCACTCGACCTGTGTATACCTGTGCATATGTTTCGTGCGTTCTTTGCGCTTCAACAGTGCGCTCCAAGTTTCGATCTGCTTGCCGTTCTTCACGTGGAATGCCAATTTGTTGCTATCGCATTCATTGATTCGCCCTTGCGGCGAAACTGTGACTTTTTTCTTATCGCTTCGAAGTTGTGACCGGTCACTCTCCAGAAAGCAAGCACGGAAGAAGACATCACCTTGATTTTGTTACCGCTGGCAGTGTTCTTCGTAGCTCTTCGCGATTCGGCACGGAAGCGAGCTATCCGCGAAGTCAAGGTTCCGAGGCTCGCGCTCGTACGCGCACGGCCGCTCGATGATAGAAGAAACACGTGAGATCCAGTTGAACTTGCCATCAGTGCAACAAGGCACGGACAGCGCCAGCTTCTGACACTCGCCTTTCTCCAGAGGCGCTAGACAACGCGAATGATTTGCGAAAATGTGCTATACGACTTTCCAGCAGGCTTTCTTTTTCTTTTCTGTTTTTTGAAGCACGCCCTTTCGTTCACAGAAAGCTTTTCTCGCTCACTGTGCTTCAGAAGTTCCCAGTTCCAGCGAAAGTGCGTAGGCTGCGGGTCAACCATGAGACGTGACAATGTCATACCAATTCGTAGAAAATAAAGGAGTAGGGGGGGGGTTCTGTGGGGTTCACTGATTCGCATACTTCACTTGAACCTAGAGTGTCACTCGGTGGAGACAAAAGCTTCCGAAGCAGGGAGCTTTCTGTCACGGGGCCGCCCACAACTTTCAAACGGTGGTTAAAACTCAAGTGATAGAAAACTCCCTACGTAGTACTAGATTGTGACATCCTTTTACTACGTCCCTCAGAGGTAGTGGTAAAACTATCATGTACTGCCTTTTACTCCAACACGAAGTAGTAATTTTAAACGCGAGGGAGTTTCAGAGGTCATGAGCTGCAAAAAACCTAATCTCGGATAGCTCTTGCTTACAGTGTAGATTCTCGGTGGTGGGTTGGCAGCACACTCCGTAACAAGTAGAGGGAGGCCGCGTAATGCCTTAACGACCACGGAACAGCGTGCTTACAAAGGACAGCGGCGAGAGTAGAGATGGGAGTGCACGTGTCAGCCCGGCTAGTCACAAATCTTCACAAGGTAGGGCGGCTGTCATTGCTTTGTTACACTTCATGATAAGCTTTGTGTTTAGAATACAGCACACACAACAGAGAACGTTTGATTAACATGATTTTATTGCAGGAAGGCATTGCCGTCCCAGTACGACTAGTGCATCATGCCTACAAAAACTACGGCACTGACTGCACGAGTTAAAGTTTGCAAAAGTTCATGCAAGAAGCGTATGATTCGAAGTTGTTGCCGTTGCTTCGGCAGCCTCCGTAGACAAAGGGGTGACAAGACTGCGTGGTGGCGTCATAGTAGTATCGCTGAAAACTGCCCTACGCACGGACCACGCTGAGGAGGCCGGTAACAGTAGCTGTGGGTCCGAGCTGCGTGAACAAATGTGAAATAAGTATATACCTAGAGCAATGAGAATCACTGTGGGACCAGAGTAATGGTAACAGCGGCCAGTATGTTCCAGTCAGTTATTGCTGTGACGATTACCGTCATACGAGCTATTGTACTGTTCGAACACGAAAGATTACCAACTCAACAAGTATATATGGCTTGCATGCTAGGTTCTGAAATAATTTGTTTGCTACGAAGGCAATAAAATAAAATAAGTGTGCTACCCAACGAGTTCTTTATGGAAGCACTCTAAAGACTTGAGTTTAAGTAAGCATTACTGGCTCCTGAACATAATCAGGTTGACTTCTGCATTGGTGCCAGAGGTGATACGTCCCCGTTAAAATTCGCATGAAAACAGAAGGTGTCATTTCTTCCGAGAGCTATTTTTTCCACAGGATCCAACGATATTTTAGCGCTTTTTATTCGATATGGGGACTCACGCTGTGGATTGATGCATGCCTCCTCGCAATCCATCTTCTCGTCAAATCTGTTTTCATTCCCGCCACAACCACCGTAGTAGAACAGCTCGCATTTGCCACTGTCCTTGTTGAACCACCACTTGCGCTCGATAAGGTTGCACCTCCCTGTATCCTTCTCCAGTTTGCACCGGGGACTCAGAACCGTTGCCGCTGAAAAGATAAGTTGGAGCCTCTTTGCTTAACCTCTAGATTTTGTAACACTATCACCCACCTCTGTATCTCTGATGTAACGTACGTTTATGTTATCAAAAACGAATACATGCAAATGCAAGAAAATCATTGGTCGTGCGAGCTCAACATTGTTTTTGAGAGGTACCGCCAGCGCCGTCTAGCGTCGAGCCGTCTGATGAAAAGTAGTGGTGCTCAGCAGTGGCGTAGCCAGGAATTTTGTTCGGGGGGGGGGGGGGGAGGGGGAGCTCACATGTCAACACTATATATATATATATATATATATATATATATATATATATATATATATATATATATATATATATATATATATATATATATATATATATAAGGAAAGGAGTGTGAACTTAAGGGCTCGTTTGCTTTGTTAAACACATTATTAATGAGAACTAACAGACAATGATGCCAAGGAAAGGAAGGGGGGACGTTATTAGAAGTAATTGTAATGTAAATGTGAAGAAAGAGAAGTGGACGAAAAGATAACATGCCACCGGCAGGATCCGAACCTGCGACCTTCGAATAACGTGATCTTATTACGAGCTGGCAGCTGACTAATAATCCCTCGCATACTCCCTCGCATAATCCCTCGCATAATAATCCCTCGCATAATCCCTCACGTGCTACATGACGCCTACTGGCAAAAAGAGTGTTTCACACTCGCCGTAATGGCAACAGGCGGCGCTGACTGACGCTCCCACGTTTAATGAACATACATACCCTATAAAGTGGACGGGGGGGGATGACAGCTACCGTAGCTCAGTGGTAGAGCATCGGACGCGTTATTCGAAGGTCGCAGGTTCGGATCCTGCCGGTGGCATGTTATCTTTTCGTCCACTTCTCTTTCTTCACATTTACATTACAATTACTTCTAATAACGTCCCCCCATACTTTCCTTGGCATCATTGTCTGTTAGTTCTCATATATATATATATATATATATATATACATATATATATATAATGTGTGTGTGTGATATGACGGAGATGCGTGTTTGCTTCTCCAACATTTTAAATGTAGTATTAGTTGCATGACGGCACTGTTACAGCAGTCTGTTAAAAACTGTGATCTAAAGAAATGCATAGTTTTTGTTTTCCTGTATACTTCTCATAATTCGCAGCACCTATCCGGCGAAACGTCCCCGCTGGCTATTGTGGAGCAAAAAATTAAAAGTCTTTTACATAGCGCTGCCCAAGTGAATTAACGAAAGTCTATGCAACTCTGGAAACGAGGTACATTCTTTGGGACTCATTCGCAAATGTTCACGTTGTTTAAGTGGTATTCTAGTACTACCGAAACTTTACATTTCGCGCCTAATTCTATTGACATGTCGTTGCTGCATCACCCGTTTCCTGAGAAGAAGGCCCTCATAATTTTCCTCTCCAGCTGTTCACCTTGAACAATAGTTCCACCAGGATCTATCACGCACCGGAATCGTCATGTATTTTTGTTTAATTACTGGAAATAAATTTTAATACGACTTTTGAATATGAAAGCTTAATGTGGGAAATTTGTATATTTGCGTTACCATTAAGTTGAGTCACGTGAAGAAGCCATTTAGAAAACACAAGTTTATTACTGAATATCAAAAAATTATAATAGAAAATAATGCACTAAATTTAAAACTGGCGGCAGGGTTCTGTATGTTGTAGCATAAGTCCGGTTCCCAGACTTGGGGGGTTACGGCCACCCCCGTGACACCGGCCACTCCACGGACGCTAGCAAAACAGATGAGAAAGCTGGAACGGGAAAGTTGGAACTGCAGGGGCAAATACCCCCAAGTCTGGCAACCGACTTATGCGACACCAAACAGAACCCTGCCACACTGGCTATATTTTACTGCGCATTTCCATGCTCCTGTTTTTCCTGTCATGTTTGGAGCTCCATCTACATAATCGATCCACCTGAATTCACTCCGAACGTCCCAATTATATTAGTTTCATGAGAAGATAATTGATCAAAATCTGTTGAAAACGGTGATCGAATCACCTTTTCATGCTGTGTGTGCATGTTTTTTTTTACCCGCTTTACTTCGCACTGTTAGAATAAGCTCGTCCGCGAAAGCTGCCAGCTTACTATAGAAGAAAACAATATAGAAGAGTAGCGTTACGTTTATCAGACTTACATTCATTTATGAGCTTTGTAATAGACATAGTAATGAAGTTTTCCTTTTGGTCAGGGTTGCCGTTGGGTGGACACGAAAAGGCGCCAGAACTCACGCCAAAAGTAGCCAAAGTAGCCATGTCATTTGTTATCGCTGCCAAATTTCTAGCCAAATGGAACAGAAGCGTTATTATCAACAGTCTTTACTATTGATGAACAAATAAAACCATTTTGAGTAACTAAAAACCACAAGTTTAAAAAAAGAGCCATGGCGCCAACTGGAAATTTTTGTTGCAAACGGGGTCCAAAAGTACCCAATTTGGCGCAAAGTAGCCACCAACGGAGACCCTGCTTTTGGTATTGCACATTGTAACGCAACACTACGTTAATTTGTCTACCCACCAGACAGTTTTTTCACCTTTCCACCTGACGTCCCAAAAGATATACTGCTACACTTTCTTATTGGGAAGTGCTACTAATAGTATTTATTTGCATGAGAACTAAGCAAGCTTTCACACTGATTGCGAACCTTAATATTGCGTGGTGCGTGTATTGCTGGGAGATGAACTGCCGGTGAGCGAAATTATGGCCTGTTTCTCTGACCCCAAACGAGTGACTCGAACCAGAAGTGAAATGTAAAATTTCCTTTCGGACTATAGGATGCTACCTGATGCTACTTAGACCACGCGATGTTTTGCGAATGAGCCCCTCTATCATACTGCTTCGTTGCAAGAATTGTATAGACTTCCATTCACCTGCTTTATCAGATATTAACTTTTTACGCTGGACCTATCAACACCACTTATCCCGAAACATTACGCTACTGAGTCACGAGACAACATAGCTCACATAGGCAGCCGTGGTTCTATGGAATACGCATTAAATACAGATTTCTGTTGACCTCCTGACGCCCGCATTTATAAAAGACAAAAAACAATACAAAGCAAACAAAATTTGCAAAGCGCGAGCCATGGCGGTGGTACAGTAGTTACGGTGCTCGACTGCTGATGCGAACGGCATGGTTTCCATCCCGGACGCGGCGGTGGCATTTTTATGGAGACGAAATGCTTGAGGCCACGCAAGCCTCCTTGATTTAAGTGCTTGTTAAGGAACACAAGCCAATCGCTAGTCTGGCTCTGCTTTTCGGTCGACTCCTAAAGCGTGCCGCAAAGCAAAACTGCGGACGCGCTCTGGTTCCGGCGTGACAAAGCACGGAAAGCGCGCCCGTGGGTGCTTTGTGCCATCTCACGGGATTTCTGTAAATCCGCTGAAGAACCTCTGGGATGTACCACCCACGCTAAATGGCGTATACAAATAGCTCGCTGTTAGTAGAGGATGTATGCGTGGTAACGGAGCGGCTAAACGAATCGCGCCATGGAGTGAGGGGTCGCAGCTTCGAATCCCCGAACCCACTCGAACGAAAGATTTTTTTTTATGATTTCTTTATTTGCATCTACCTCGAAGTTTTGCGCACAGACATTGCCGATTTTTCGCTCCCAACCAAAAACCGACGGCCGACCTCAGAATTCCGGCGAAACGAGCTCCTTAACGCTGTCGAGTTAAAAGGTGGCACGCAATAACCGCGCAAACCTGATAAGTCCTAAGTGCCGCAAGAGCGAGCAGTCCGGCAGAGTACTGGCGAGCCTTCTTGCGTTCGCTGCCGCTGTTTTTTCAGTGGGCTTAGTTCTGCCGGCAGTTCATGCGACGGGGCTCATATGTGCTGCCTCAGCGTAACCGGCATCGACCCAGATTCTCTACCTGAGAATATGGGGCCCTCGACATCCCGCACTTCGTAGTCTCCTAACTCCGCCCTAAAATATCTTTGCCGAGCTTCATTCAATCAGAGGTGAGAGTGACAGCCCGCCGTCTCCGTCGTCTAAAGAAGTATATACGTCTTGCACCTGCGATTTCCTTATGAGAATGGAGCGATGTACTTCGTTCCTAGCCAGACAAGCACACGAAATTCCATAGTGTTAGGTAAAAGGACGGTCATCTCTACCGAAAACGAATCTCCGCTGCTGGTACGGATGCAACAGAACGAAATGCCGGCGAAGCCGTCAGAGATGACCCCCCCCCCCCCCCCCCCCATTAGGACCCTCCCCTAGCAAGGTATAATTATTTTGTGTTCAAGACGTCCCCTCTACAACGGTGTATTGACAATATCGTCTGTATATGTAAGGGGCCTCAAACACGAATCCCGCGGGCCGCATGCGGCCCGCGGCTTCAGACAGAATAGCCTGGCGAGTTATAGTATTCGCATTATTTTCTCGCCTACTGCGTATAACAGCTCTTTGTTCAGGCAGCTACAGAGACGGGACTGGTCTCAAGAGTTTTGTGCGTGTGCGTGAGGCACCCCATGCGCTAATAAGTTGCGATGTCACCGTGAAACGAAAATTCCATATTTCAATCGGCATCCAAATTTTAGTCATTTTAAAAATCAGTATCCATATGTTTTCCGAGATCTGAGGGCAAATACCCTTCGGAAAATACCCATGCAAGGGATATGAGAAAGTCTTTCTTTGTTCTTTGAAATGGCAACGTTTGGTGACAGTGTGATTCAAACTCTCTGACACCCCCCCCCCCCTCCCCGGAATCCACCATCATCACTGTCCTCCCGGGCTTTGTGGGACTAAATTGCGTTACTGCAGCCCGCCTAATGAGGTTTGTTGGAGGCCCCTTCTATAAAATGCCGGGTTTCCAGCGCGTCAACAATAGTTACTCCTTCGTGGTGACACAGCTAAAATGGCCCATCAAGGCAAGACGCCTTCTTTTGCAGAATATTTCTGACGGTCTGATGCGCTGCACATCCAGATACAAAACCGCCAGGGGTGAGGAATGTTGACACCGAAGTGTCTTTTCGACTGCAAAAACCAATTCTAGAAAAAATCCAGGATGGTTTCCCGCGCAGCTAGCTTTTTTGGTCGGCGATACATCACCATACGAAAAAAATTCGGCGGAAGAGGGGGGGGCGGGGGGGGGCTGAAGCCCCATAAGCCCCCCCCGCCCTGGCTACGCCCCTGGTGTTCAGATCTCTCAGATTATGTGAATCGTTGGTCTGGTGAACATGGAAAAGTGGCGACTTCAAAAACAGCCGAAATTGACAAGCCTAATGTTAAAAAATTGGTCCTTCAATCGAATTCTTTCATTTGTTGGGTAATGGAGCAACTCTAATGATATTAATATATCCAGATAATTGAGAAACCATATTTCTATGTAAAATAGAAATAGTATCTGCTATCTTATGCAGCCAAATGTTTCTTACAGTGTAACGGCTAAACGATCTGTGTTACTCTAGAAGAACTTGTTTTTGGGCGAGTTGGTGCCTAAGTTTGCTGAACAATGTTTTTAGCTTTTGCGCCACGTACAAAATGTTCAGCGAAGATCTGTGTTACGCTGAGGCATGCCGTTTTCAATAAGCATCGCAATAATTTTCTTAGCCTTCAAAACGATGTTTAAGAAGAGTGTCGTGCGGCACTTCAAACCGAAATAATAGAATCGGAGATGAACAAAGCAGAAATGGCGTTATGACGACAACCAGAGGCCATTGCTTGCGTAACTCACCGTAGGCAGTGCTGAGGAGCGCCAGAAGTACGCAGGCTTTCATGATGGCAGGGAAGAGCTACCAGTGGCTTCTCACGTCGCAGGCACTGATTTTTATACCACAAAAGACAATAGGTAGAAAGAAAAAAAATTACGTTATCGGTCGGAACAACGGGCGCAATATCAGTGCAATAACCGTAATCGGTTATGCTAGAAATGAGGTCAGTGATAGCTACCTCTTCTTACCAATTTAAATGATACTGGCTTCGGAGTTTCTGCTGTGTTTCATTGCTTTTGCTTTGAAACTACTGTAGCAGTATTTCAGAAAGCCCAACAGACACAAGCTGTTTGTGTGTCTTCAGCTAATCTCGACGCTCTCAATTGATTAACAGAAACACCATATTTTGGCTCGCATTGATACAGCCTTAGCCTTTTGGCAGAAAGAATAACAAGGGGGTCATAGTTGAATGAAAACTACTAGAATTTGAGAACACTTTTTATTGTAATAAAATTTAAATATTCTTAGACTTCTAGTTTACCCTAATGAGGGATATCTTCCTGTGGGAGTTAACATCTCGAAGATATTGCTTCTCAAGGACCAGAGGGACCATCGGCTGCTGGAAATATCATATTACCGTTGTGCACAGTGCTAAAGAAGTGGCATTTTTTGGATTGTGGGAGACCATATGATTACTGTCAGAATTTCTGCATTATAGAGTGACACATGTTTTGGCCGCATTATTGCCATGAACAGGACATATCCTGGCGACACACATCTTTGCGAACAAATTCTGTACATCCCCAATATATGCACCGCACCTGAAAACGCCCTGAAAACTGCGTGCTTGCTTTTCGCGTAAAATATTACTAGATTGGCTGCGAGCTTCTTGCTTTTTTTAACAGTGTGCCGATTCAAAACACGTGCTGCAATCGTTATCTAGCTATGCCTTAATTAGCATTTCTAATAATTCGCAGGCCATTGCAAGAAACTCTGCGCGAAATTTCACATGGGAGCTGTCAAAGTTATCAATAATCATGGAGTTCTATTTATTATGGGGAACTGCATGGTTGTGTTATTCCACAGAACATGGTAGGCGTGCTTCACAGGCACGGCGTTTTTCAACATTGTAGCTTTCTGGAACGTCTGGAACATCCACGCCAAAGGCGCATTCCGTGACTATTTGAACCCGTTGGCGGCATAAAATTTTCGGGAGACTATTCTAACTTTTAAAGAGCACTTCCCCACACATTTGAACCTGCTGTAAGTAGTTAGCTTTGCAGAAGTTAGTAAACGGCTGAAGTTTAGCTTCGTACGTTCCTCCCCTTACTGCTTCTGTAGGAAATTTTAGGTTTCGTGTTCGTGCGGCAACCTCTGTAGTAAAGCAGCAATACCGATGTGCATCATTCCTATGCATAGGTTTCGCATTAGAAAGACGTAAGGCAGCACCAAGTAGAAATGATGATCCAAAAAACACGGTTATCACAAGCGGACTAACAGCAACTGCTCGTAGAGATAATCTAGCGGTTCTGCGTAGGGATAGTCTAGTGTACTTTGTACTGCGAGAACAAACTTGTTGATCTCAAGGACCTTCGAGCGCGAACTGAGACAGCGCTTCTTGTCTAATAAAGCTCTCAGTTGATAGTAGCGCTGGTGTTGTTCCCTTCCCTCTTTGTCCCTGTCTCAGCTCGCGCTCGAAATTTGTTAAGATGGATATGTACAAACTAGCTCGTCTTTCAGTCACACTTGTTGATGATAGTTGTACACTATCGGCTGTTGTAGCTGCATATTGCTAGTTATTGCGAATACTTTCTTTCAGGGTATATCTTGTATATCTTGCAGGGTATAACTAAATTTGTGTGGGAGGAAGTCCGTGATGGGGAGAAGGTCTACCAATATTTTTTAAAAAAATTGTCATTCACTTCGTCGCTCCACGAAGCGAAAGTTGAAATTTGTACGGTTATCAGTGAACGAAGATTCCAAAAGTTGCGAAAAATTTGTCCTTGTCCTGCACTAGAATGCATGAACGCCACTTTTGAGTGATTGGTGAAACATGTCGGCAACGAGGTTGCACGATGATCACACCACCCCTGTGAATAATTCGAGAGCTCAGGGAGAGCTAAGGTACAGTCATTGCTGTCATTGGGTTAATTTGAAAAGGAGACAGAACTGTAACCTAAATGAACCAAAATTAGCCTTTGCAATTCAAGTTCATCTTGTAATTCCTAAATATATATAGCAGAATCTGTTCACTGAATGGAGGCTTTGTTGTTGACCAGTAACGAACACCAATCATTATAACAAAGCAGACACCATGAACAAATAGGACACCTTCTCTCCCTTTTGCATGGTCTTCAAGTGACAGGAAAGTTAGAAATATATAATGAATTTCCTAAGCATTTTAGTAACAGGCAACCAAGATCCTCATTCCGTCTTTACAGGCTAGCAGCGCGTGTCGTTTGTGTGGCTCGGTTTGCACCAGCATTTATGCGAAGTGAAGACATATTCGCTTGTCGGAGGTCACTACAAAAATGCTACGAAACAATGTATTTACTTCCAAATACTGAGAAGAATGCCTACTAAATACATTAAAATAAAAGCTTAGAGTAACGAAGACTAGCCATTGCGAGAAGCTGAAATTTTCGCCTACATATGGGGTCGTCAAGTCGTCAGGTTAGCGCGAAGTAGCTACTAAGATTTGCCCTGGGTACCATGAGTGTGACAGGTAACTTCAGCGAAAGCTCAAATTTTGGATTCAGGTTCCAGAAATACTCGACCTTTCGTTTGGAGCTCGAACCTACGAAAAATAGGCACACTCCGTGTCCCCGTGTCTCATGTGAAGATGTGATCGTCTCCAAATTTCTTGCTACCTGTAGTTTTCTCAAATGGTGCAGCGACCGTACTGGTATAGCGTGCCCGTCCAGGATGATATTTCGCCCTCTTCGCTCCTCGCTTAATCAGAGTCCTCTATGAATAATCCCAACAGCTTTATGTTTACTGACAGGTGCAAATGGCGAGTTTTTCACTCTCGCATACTTCGCGATCCTTCAAATAAGAATACCCTCTGTAGCATGCCTAGCGCTAGTCAAATGCCTGTGATTTTCTTGGAATGGCGCTATGTCAAGTGGTTCTCCGACGCAGAAGTATCGTTTGCATTTGAGGCACTATTGCTTTAATCTACTACCGCCTACACGTTCCTCGTCCGATCTCGGGGTGTACACTTTGTGGTATTCCATAAGAAATATCGCTAATATCACTTATTCAGTGTTGTCCCTCTAGACAAGTGGTAGATGGTCGAAATTTCCGGAGTCCTCCACTACGGCGTCTCTCATAATCATATCGTGGTTTTGGGACGTTAAACCCCAGATATTATTATTATGGTATAAGTGGGTGAAAGAACTTTTATAGAAACCGACAAGCAACTTATGGGTTTAGGCCCCAGAAACATGACGGTCATTTATTGCAGATGCGCAGTCGTGAAGTTGCATTATAGGGTACCTAAATTGTAGCGCATATATAGGGGCACTTCTGAGCTGCAAAAAAAGACATCTGTCAGCTGCAAGTTCTTCACGTGTACTCATACTAGCCAAATATACATTTTGTTCTGCAATCGCATTGGCAGTGGCCCTAGCTACTCAACAGAAGGGATCACACGGTCGAAGAAATCAGATAAAATTGGGCCCTTGGAATTGTGGTCAAGGACTCACAGGGTCCCTTATATATGTACTCTAATACGACGAAATGATGAAAGCCATCATCGCTGCCATCACCACAGTCATTATCATCATCAGATCTGAGTAGGTGACGTGAGGTTTTGTGCCTGACGTCGCGTTTTTAAGACCGGTGTTTTAAATGCGAATGCATTTCTTAGTCGGGCTATGTCAGGCATCCGACGTTGTCCGGCGTTGTCCGCGCGCCGGCTGGTGTTATCTCTCTGCTCTCACTCCCTCTCCCATAGCAACAGCTGCGGGCGCGCGCGCTTATCCTCGCCCCTAGCAACCGGAGCATGTGGTGCGAGAGAGTGTAGGAGAGGGTAGGTGCAGTGCTTCGCCGCTCCTTCTCTCGACGTTCGCTCTCTCTCCTCCCTGCGCCCCACTCTCCCGTCAGCTCGCGCCTCACTCTCGACCGCTCGCTGGCTGGGCGCCTCTCAAGGCGATGGCAGAAGTCGGTGTCGGCGCAAGAAATGCATTCGCATTTAATCACGATTCCCTTCGGGGAGGTGGGGGGCATTTTTGCTGATGTGTGGCTGATGCTGCTGCTGCTGCTGCTGCTGCTGCTGATGATGATGATGATGAATTGTACCTCAGTCTTTTGGGTGGCTGAACGCGGCCTTTTGGAAGCTTTCTATCACCCGTTCGCTACGCAGTTGACTTGGTCTGACACTTGGCGCGACTCTACGCCTCTGCCTCGGAATGTTACGTTTGTTCGCGAGGCCCGCGTGCGATCTTGGGGAGTGGAAGGGGTATTTTTATTAAAAGCGTTTTCAAATGATGGGGTGGCGCTGTGAATAATTGACAACCACGCAGAATACTTGGGTTACATTCGGGCTGTTAGCCTGACTTATATTAAGTTTTTATTAGGTCACGTAATTTATGGTTCCGACGGGACGTTGTTCATGGCCAGCGTCTAAAGAGACACGTAAGGCTTCCGAATTAAGCACAAGTGAATGCATATCAGGTGGCACTCTACGTTAATATCGATGCAATACAATTAGAAGTGCAGGAATCTCGAAGGACCGAAAGAATTTCATACGCCGGTACGCGTGATAATTCAGGGGTTCACTCATTAGTTCCTGAAATACTGTGACCCATGTCGATGGTAATGTGGTTAAAGAGATTATATAAGTGTTTGAAATATCGTCATGTTAATACTCTTAATAGTAAATGTCACTGTTATGAGCTACTATTAGAACCTCCGGCGCTCATGTGCATAAACGTTGTGACGCCTGAAGTGAACTACCGAGTGCGAGGCAACGTTGAACTAGTTATAGGTCTTAAGCACACGTTATATTTAGGTATTGGGATTCTGTCGCTTTCTTTGTGGAGGACTATAGTGGCTGTGGATCCGCTGTAGATTTCTTCCATTATGTTTATATAGGCTTTGTCGATGGCCTGATTCCGCCGTGTCTGCATGACTGCTGATGTCTCCACCGAATCAAATGCTTTCTCGTAATCTATGAAGGCTATGTATAGGGGTTCGTTGTATTCCGCGCATTTCTCTATCACCTGATTGATAGTATGAATATGGTCTGTTGTTGAGATGCCTGTACGAAATCCTGCCTGGTGCTTTGGTGTATTGAAATCTAATGTCGTATTAATGTCGGGCGTACGGCAGGGAGACACGATCTCTCCAATGCGTGTTTACAGGAGGTTTTCAGGGCCCTAGATTGGGAAGAGCTAGGGATAAGAGTTAATGGAGAGTATCTCAGTAACCTGCGATTCGCTGATGACACTGCATTGATGAGTAACGCGGGAGACGAATTACAGCTTATGATTACTGAACTGGATACGAAAAGTAGAAGAGTAGGTCTGAAAATTAATATGCAAAAAACTAAAATAATGTGGAACAATCTTGGCAGAGAACAGCGCTTTGCGGTAGGTGGCGAGACACTGGAAGTTGTAAAGGAGTACGTCTACCTAGGACAGGTAGTAACCGCGGAGCCGAACCATGAGAGTGAAATAAATAGAACAATAAGGATGGGATGGGGCTCATTCGGCAAGCATTATCAAATCATGAATGGTAGTCTACCACTATCCCTCAAGAGGAATTTATATAACAGCTGCATCTTACCGGTACTTACCTACGGAGCAGAAACCTGGAGACTTACAAAGAGGGCTCAACTTAAACTGAGGACGACGCAGCGAGCGATGGAAAGGAAAATGATAGGTGTAACCTTAAAAGACACGAAGAGAGCAGAGTGGGTCAGGGAACAAACGGGGGTTAAGGATATCATAGTTGAAATAAAGAAGAAGAAATGGATATGGGCCGGGCACGTAGCACGTCGGCAGGATAACCGCTGGTCATTAAGGGTAACTGACTGGATTCCAAGAGATGGCAAACGCGTGAGGGGGGAGACACAAAATTAGGTGGGTAGATGAGATTAGGAAGTTTGCAGGTATAACGTGGCAGCAGAAAGCACAGGACCGGGTGGATTGGCGAAACATGGGAGAGGCCTTTGCCCTGCACTGGGCGTAGACAGGCTGATGATGATGATGATATTTAGGTAGAAAATTGAGCCGCAGTGCTTTAGTAATCACGCATTCAGCTATTCCGAAAAGCTCGGATTTCACAATCTATCGATGGAGCTCACGCTCACCTCTCTCCAAAGCCTCAAAACAAATGAATCAACATGAAGTCAGGGCGGTGAATCTCTGAAACAGAAAACCAGCACACAAGACTGTTCAGCAGCGAATGTACGCCGCCTGAAGCTGCTACAAAATTTCGGCTAACAATATTGGTGCACGCTGAGAAATGATGACGTTAAAGCTGATTTAGGAGGTGTTCTAAAATAATACAGCAATTTAACTTCGTATAGCGATCGAATTCTTGCACTTAATTAGATTGTCTTAACACTGCTAAAAACTTATGCAGAACAATGTTACTGGAACAAATTGAAGAGGATACTGTAATTGCGTACTTGGAAGGAATCCTTTTTGTCGGGTATCTAGCGCAAAACAATAGCCCTTTCTATCATAATTAATAAAATGCCCCCACCTCCCCTGAGCGAATCGTGAGGAAATGCGAATGCATTTCGTGCGCGCTTCACTCCATTTATATATGGTGGTTGTGGTTCGATGAAGGAAAAGGCGCCTAATTTCTGCAGCCCGGTCGGGAGCACGGCTCAGCGCCTTTTTTTTTTGCTTTTTCTTGTTTTTTTTAATTTTTTTTTATTTTTTCTATTTATTTTTTTAAAATTTTTTTTTTCATATATAGCTCCGCCGAGCTCCGCCGCAGTCCGCTTTTAGTTAACGCGCACGCTGCGAATTTTGATTGTTCAACAACGCACAGGAGAAATGTCCCACCGGCACCACCTTGGAGGTCAAGATTCATTGCCATATATATGGGGTGGCCAGTGAACGGTTGTGCAGCGCGAGCAGTCGGTTTTTTCAACCAAGAAACTCGCTAGCAGACGCTGCCTGTGTCGGCGTCGCGAGGCGAGAGAAGGAGAGGGGGGGAGCGCAGGAGAGGAGAGAGAGGGGGGCGCGCATGCGCAGTGGGAGTGTGGACGCTGCGGGCAGAGATGCCTAGAGAAGAGAGGGGGGGGAGCGTAGGAGAGGAGAAGAGAGGTGGGACGCGCATGCGCAGTGGGAGTGTGGACGGCGCGGGCAGGGATGCCTAGAGGAGAGAGGGGGGAGCGTAGCAGGGGAGAGAGGAGGGGAGGCGCATGCGCAGTGAGGGTGTGGTTGCCGCGGGGAGGGATGCCTAGAGGAGGGAGAGAGGAGGTTTTTTACATTTATTTTTTTTGAAAGGGTTTGCGCATGCGCAGTAAGGGTGGTCACGCCGCACACCACCACCACCGGATTAAGCTTCGCCATAAGATGCTTCACATCTAACACCTGCCGGCGCGCACACCTCCTCAACCTATCCTCCTCCTCCTCCGCGGACAACGCCAACGCCGCACAACGCCAACGCCGGATGCCTGACATAGCCCGACTATGAAATGCATTCGCATTTAAAAACGCCCCATTGTCTGAATACAAAACGTTGATTGCACATTGCGGTGGGCGTTGCGTGTTGCAATCAACCGTGACTCAAGTGGAACGGGATGTAGGGCAATAACTCTGAGATTGTACAGCTGTGTGGCATGGCAATTCTTCAACAATTTTTTAGATGTGAAGCATCTTATGGCGAAGCTTAATCCGGTGGTGGTGGTGGTGGTGGTGGTGTGCCGCGTGCCCACCCTTACTGCGCATGCGCAAACAGTTAAAGAAAAAATAAAAATAAAAAAAACCTCATCTCCCCCCTCTCTCTCCTCTAGGCATCCCTCCCCACGGCAACCACACCCTCACTGCGCATGCGCCTCCCTTCCTCTCTCCCCCTCTTACACTCCCCCCCTCTCTCCATCCCTGCCCGCAGCGTCTAACTCCCCCTGCGCATGCGCGTCCCCCCCCTCTCTCTGCTCTCCTACGCTCCCCCCCTCTCTCCTCTACGCATCCCTGCCCACGGCGTTCACACTCCCACTGCGCATGCGTGTCACCCCCCTCTCTCTCCTCTCCTCCGCTTCCCCCCTCTCGCCTCGCGACGCCGACGCAGGCAGCGTCTGCTAGCGAGTTTCTTGGTTGAAAAAACCGACTGCTCGCGCTGCACAACCGTTCACTGGCCATCCCGTATATATGGCAATGGATCTTGACCTCCAAGGTGGTGCCGGTGGAAGATTTCTCCTGTGCGTTGTTTTACAATGAAAATTCGCAGCGTGCGCGTTAACTAAAAGCGGAGTGCGGGTCTCTGTGTCCAGTCGGAGTCTTCTGTCTCTCATTGCCCATTAGCAGCGATTGGCATGTTCCAGTAGGAAACACTGCTCCATCACTGCCTGCTTTGCGCCTCCCCAGTTTTCTCTCCTGCGCAACGCTGCGATGAGCGCCAGCGTCAACGCCGCCGCCAGTGTAAGCGTTAGCGCCCGCTGCTTCACATCTACACATGGTTCCCTTTAGCGGGAGATGGTGTAATTTTTTTCTTTGCAAAGAAGCGAGCTCGATTTGGGTGGATGACAGTGAACCGTTCGACAGTGAACACATGGGTGACTTGCTAAATGAGATGACATGTGTAGTGTCTGTCGTAAAATATCGTCCGAAGCTATTTGCAATGCATGGATGATGTGTTGGTGAAGCTGTACATATCTCACCACGAATCATGTGCTTGGGTTGTTCGCACATCTATGCGATTGGCGATGCTTAGACCGTTTTATTACTTGATTTTATTATCTCCAATATAAAATTTACTCTTTATGTCGATTCAAATTTCTGTGCCTTTACTGCGCCGGTAGTATGCTGAGCTAAAGTTTTCTAATTGAGTAATCTGGCCCGTATTATACATCGCGGTAATCAAAGCTCGAAGCAGTCAGCGCCGGGCTATGACACGGTGTTTTCAACGCTCGCCTTAATGTCGGCACTAGCGTTCGACGAACACGCCGGTTTTATAGAGGGTAAGTGAACGTGTTCTTGTATAGGCTGACATGTATCCTGGAAAGTACGTTCCTTGGCGCCTTCTTGTGACAAGACCGGTCAACGAAAAAAAAAAAGACGGCAGATCCCACGCAGTGTGGAAATCGATGTAATGCGAAGCAGCCAGCCAGGAACAAATCATGCTGTACATAATATGCATACCTTGGTTTACATGTCAGGACGTGTCATTTATGTTCGTCATACAGTCACGTCACGCAATGCCAGTTTTGGTGTATATCGAGCAAGCGAACTGGATGCAAGCGCACCATGAGCGTGGCATGTAAATGGCGTTGTAGATTACATGCATGCCAAGATTTTCATGTAACCACCTGCCACTTATGCTCGTTCTACAGTCACGTCCGGCAATACCAATTTCGGTATATATCAAGGTAGCGAAACGGCCACGAGAGTGCCGAGGATGGAATGCAAGTCATGTCGCAGATGACACGCCATGATTTCCACATTACCACTTGCCATTTATGTTCGTCATACAGTCACGTCACGCAATACCAGATTTGGTGTATATCAAGCTAGCGAAACGGCCACGAGAGTGCCAACAGCGTGGAATGCAAGTCCCGTTGCACATGACATGTCATGATTTCCATATTACTACTGTCACTTACGTTGGCCATACACTCACGTCGCTCCATACCAGCTTTGGTGTATATCAAGCTAGCAAAACAGCCACGAGCGTGCCATGAGCGTGGCACGCAAGTCATGCTGCTCATGACATGTGATGATTTCTATATGACCACCTGGCATTTATGTTCGTCGTAAAGTCACGTCACGCAATACCAAATTTTGTGTATATCAAGCTAGCGAAACTGCCGTCAGCGCATCATGAGCGTGGCATGTAAATTGTGGATGACATATACGTCATCATTTGCATATTACCGCCTGACATTTATGTTGGTCATGCAGAAATGTCTCATCGTACCAGTTTTTGTATATATCAAGTTAAGAAAGCGGCCTCAGGAGTACTACGGCTCCTGAGGCCGTCACTGGTCATATCAAGAAAATCGTGATTTTCTTGATATGACCAGTCATTCATAGTGATCATACAGACGTGTTATGCCGTACCAATTTTGGTATAAATCCCATTAACGATGCGGCCAGGAGAGCACAAAGTCGTAGGCAGCTAGATAGCTGGATAGACAGACAGATAGATAGATAGATAGATAGATAGATAGATAGATAGATAGATAGATAGATAGATAGATAGATAGATAGATAGATAGATAGATAGATAGATAGATACGCTCAAACTCGCCGATGTTCGCTAAAAAATGCTTCGCATTTAAAACGGGCAGCCTGCCGAGTGGTGTGTTCTACATGGGTGAACGCGGTACATGCGAAGTTTTGAGAGGCCAGCGCGGCGGCGCTGCTTACCGATAATGTAACCCTTAGTGTGCCACGATGCGTGCGCCCCCCTTTAGGGCGTTGCCATTCATTTATGCCGACACGCCTCAATTTTTTGGTGAGCGTCCTGGGCTTCTTAGCGGCGCCATAGTAGAGTACCGCGAACAGAAATACGGCAGCCGCGACGCAGTAGACGCCGCATATGTCCGCATATGTCCTCACCGTCGATCTGAGTAAGGGCGCATCAAGACACCGTAGTAAACCGTTGGGCGCCTGGATGCTAGCCTTCTTTGCATCAAGAAGCCTTATGCGCAAAGGAACGCTGGCATTGAGGCATATCGTAAAGTGCGGCAGCTCGTAAAGAAACGCTAAGGCAAACGTGAGCGTACGGGGTTTTTTGGAAGAAGAAGGTAATAGAAACCGCCACTAATCAGAGGGCCTGAACTGCCCTTATCTACTACCTCAGCAGTGACGGCATCGGCCGGCAGGGATACCAAGAAAATGATACGCTCGCTGAACACATCGACGCGCTCAAGTGTCTTCCATTTGGGCGCCTTTTGAAAAAAAATCACGCCATATCCACGAAGTGAATGATGATGAGAGGGCGAAGCTCGATCCATTTCATCCATGGCAGAAAGAGAATGTGTGGTCTGGAACGCGTTTATAGTAGAGTAGAGTAGATCCTTTAGACCATGGCCCACACCCACGCTGGGGGGATTGGCCAAGAACCGGGTAGTTTAGCAAGAAATTCTTAAATATTAGGTTAGATGTCGATTTAAAGATGAAAGGAAAAAAATTAATCAAAAATTGGAAATATTAATAATATATGAATAAAAATACCGAAATAAATGTTGATGCGAGCAGTTTGATTAAAAACAAGGAGTTTAGAAAATAAGTAAGGCGGATAAATTTATTCTACGATCTAAACCTCTTGGATTCTTTAATAAACTTCTCCAAGGCATTGGCAACCTTCCCGTCACTACTTTTTGGTCATCAGCGTCGTCGTCATCTTTATCACGTGGAATGGGTACATTCCACTACACGTGGCTACCTACTTGCCTAGCTAGCTACCTACCTACCTACCTACCTACCTACCTACCTACTACTACTACTACTACTACTACTACTACTACTACTACTACTACTACTACTACAGAGGAGGGACAGACCCACACCCTTAGGAGCTTAGCCCCTAAAACGCTTCCTAGGTGCGTCCATAATCACCCGATGGGTGTTGTATACATTGGTGACGACCTTTCACCCCAACATAAAAAAATATAAACTTAAGAAACGTGAAGAAATAAGTGAGACAAAGCAGAGAACAGGTTAAGCGCCTGTCCTGTGTGTATTCTGTCCTTCGTCCCCGTGTTTTCTTCGCGCTTCTTAAAGAGGAACAGATTCCATCTAGGCCAAGTGGCCGTCATGCTACAGTAATGCTTAGATGCACTGGTGGGCCCGATTTTGCTGCGTCTACTCGCTGGGCTATGCCAATCTGGTAATATTTTACGCAAAACACAACCACGAAGTTTTTTCAGAGTATGTTTACATGCGGTGCATTTCTTGGCGGAGTCATTGAAATTTCCGCAAGGATGTATTCATAAACCTTTTGTTTTCTCTTTTTGAGGATAATGCTGCTAATATATGTGCCACTTCTGAAGACAGAGATTACAACAGCAATATTTTGGTGGGCAACCTACAACACAGGTACCACTTTCACAGCACAGCAAACAACCATGGTATGATATTTCTATCGTGCGATGGTCCCTGTGGTAAGCGGACAGTTCTTGCAATATCTCCTAGTGACAGCTACCATTTTCACATGCCGTTGTTCAGACGCTATTTATTTACTTACCAACTACCACAGGAAAATATCGGTTATTATGTCAACTAGACGTCTAGATGCTTTTAAATTTTATTGAAGTCCAAAACTTGTCCGAATGTTTTCAAAATTTTTGTTATTTGTGTTATCCCTGCGTTCATCGTTCTATTTCGAACACACCGAAAAAACAATGTTTCAAGGCAGCTCCAATGCAACCCAACTTATGGTTTTCATCTTAATTAATTGAATGCGTAGCGATTGGTTGCAGGTACTGAGATGGTGCGCCTGTGTTAGCCTCCCAGAACTGGTGTGCCCGGATTCTCAATACAAATGCAAGGCTGCAGAAAATGTAATATCGTTCACTATCATTAAAAATGCGAACAATTTTGTGGTGTGACTGATTTAATTTCTCGTATAGCCGATTACGATTCGTTCACTGATATTGCGCCCTTTGTTCAGACAGATAACTTCAATAGCTGTGTTTTTCTCTACCCAATGTCTTTTGCAGTATAAAACTCAGTGCCTGCGACATGACAAGCCACTGGTAGCTGACGTCTCCCATCATGAAAGCCTGCGTACTTCTGGGGCTCCTCAGCACTGCCTACGGTGAGTTACCAAGGAAAGGGATGATGGGTGATTGCGTTACTCCATTTTGAAATAGTGCATGACACTGTTTTCATTAACATAGTTTTGAAAGCTACGGAAATTGTGAAATTTCTTGAAAACGGTATGCCTCAGCGGTACACACATCTTTCAGTCGCTACCCTGTAAGGGCAACATATCGCTGCATAAAATAGCAGGTATTTAACATTAAGCTAGAAATGTGGTTTTTCGATTCTTTGGTAGTATTATTGTAATTCTAGTTGCTCTCTCATTGAACCAGAAGAGAATGCTATTTTCAAGCACCGACTTTTTAATATTGAGCTTGTATATTTCGCGCTAATTTTGAAGCCGTCAGTATCGCATGTTCACAAATGCAACGATTCACATTAGCTTAGAGACATATACACATAATTTCTAAAAACAACGGCAGAAATTTTCGCGACGAGGTATCACCTTACGGTGAAAAGTTTCCGATGAAATATCCTCTTATTGTGGAGCTTTAAGCCTACAGAATAAATGAATGATTAGCTTTACTTATTCGTCGTTAAATGCAAGCGGTGCAAGGCGATCGACGGAAATTGAATAGTGCTTTGTCCCCACCTAATTACTGTTTCTTATTGCAGCTGACATTTGACGGCGACAAAAGACAAAGAAAGTAAACTACAAACTTTTTTAAATGCGAAGCATTTCTTAGCGAACTTCGGCGAGTTTGAGCGTATCTAGCTATGTATCTATCTATCCAGCCGCCTACGACTTCGTGCTCTCCTGGCCGTATCGTTAATGGGATTTATACCAAATTTGGTATGACATAACATGACCGTATGACGAACCCAAATGGATGGTCATATCATGAAAATCATGAATAACTTCTCATGAAAAGTATGATTTATATGCCACGCTCATGGCGCGCTCGCGGCCGTTGCGTTAGCCTGATATACACCAAATTTGGGATTGAGTGACGTGACTGTATGACGAACATAAATGACAGGTGGTAATATGCAAATATTGACGTGCATGTCATGAACAACATGATTTACATGCCACGCTCATGGCGCGCTCGCGGCCGTTTCGTTAGCTTGATATACACCAAACTTGGCATTGAGTGACGTGACTGTATGACGAACATAAATGACTAGCGGTAATATGAAAATCATGACTCGTCATGTGCGACATGACTTGCATGCCACGCTCATGGAGCGCTCGCGGCCGTTTCGTTAGCTTGATATACACCAAATTTGGTATTGAGTGACATGACTGTATTACGAACATAAATGGCACGTGGTAATATGGAAATCATGACATGTGATCAGCGACATGACTTGCATTCCACGCTCATGGCGCGCTCGCGGCCGTTTCGTTAGCTTGATATACACCAAACTTGGTATTGAGTGACGTGACTGCATGACGAACATAAATGACTAGTGGTAATATAAAAATCATGACTTGTCATGTGCGACATGACTTGCGTGCCACGCTCATGGAGCGCTCGCGGCCGTTTCGTTAGCTTGATATACACCAAATTTGGTATTGAGTGACATGACTGTATGACGAACATATATGACAACTGGTAATATGAAAAACATGACTTGTCATGTGCGACATGACTTACATGCCAAGCTCATGGCGCGCTCGCAGCCGTTTCGTTAGCTTGATATACACCATATTTGGTATGAGTGACATGACTGTATAATGAACATAGGTGGCAGGTGGTAACATGAAAATCTTGGCATGCATGTCATCTACAACGCCATTTACATGCCACGCTCATGGTGCGCTTGCGTCCAGTTCGCTAGCTGGATATACACCAAAATTGGTATTGCGCGACGTGACTGCATGACGGAACATAAATGATAGGTCCTAACATGTCAAGCATGACATGCAAATTATGTAAAGCATGATCTGCTCCTTCCTGGCTGCTTCGCATTACATCAATTCCCACAGTGCGTGGGATCTGCCGGTTTTTTAAACAAGTAACCACAGGG
>JALIZH010014765.1:0-42241 GCA_030522465.1 Rhipicephalus appendiculatus | reverse complement strand
CTTCTACCAGCTGAGACAGCCACTTGTCGAAATTCGGTGGGTCATCACTGTCATGTGCGCTCCTCACTCTGATCTTACGAAAGAGGTCCCAGTCGGTGAACTTGAAAGTTTTAGGGGGGTTTTGCTTGAATTTGCAATGTCGTACTGAGAATACAGTGGTCACTCCCCCAAGTCCTCACGCAAGTTGAACCACGAGACCTCTCCCGTGGTTGCGACAAAGGTGAGGTCTGGGGTGGTATCCCTAGCGCAAGAATTTCCAATGCGGGTAGGAAGCGCGGGGTCAGTGACCAAAGTGTATTCAGATCCGAGGCCGCTTGCCAGAGCTCGGCTCCCTTGGCAGTGGTGCGAGAGTAGCCCCAAGCATGATGGGGTGCGTTGAAATCTCCCGCTATCACTATGGGTGCGCCCGCTTTCCTAGCGATCGTAATGGCTTTTGATAACAACGTGGTGAAGCGATGGTGCCTTCCTTTTGGAGAGCTATACATGTGGAGTATGAAGATGCTATTTCTCAGCTTGCTGCCTGGTATGATCTCCAAAAGAGAGTGTTCAACCTTGCTATGTGTCATGTGTAGATTGTGCTCAATCGAAGTGTACTTGTTAGACACTAACGTGCAGATACCTCGGTCCTCCGGAGGTTTAGTTACGTGAGGTGTGTAGCCTGAGAGGCTCACCGTTTCCGTAAGTGTCTCCTGTAGCATAATGACGTGTGGTCGGATTGACTGGGATTTGATATACTGCTGTAGGGCTGCCCTCTTTGATTGGAAGCCCCAGCAGTTCCATTGCCAAATTACGAAATTGTTAAGGTGTGCCGCCATTGTTACGCACTTCAGGAGGTCTCTCCTGAGAAACGCTACGAGATGCCACCTTCTGTACGATCCTGACCTTAGGCTTTACTTGGGCAGGAACAGCCTCGGCTGCATGTACAACTTTAACTTGGTCGGCTTCGACCTTTGCGACTCTGCTGTCCAATGCCGCAATCGACTCGACCACCGCATTTAGCGCATTTTTGATCTCGTCCAAGGTATCCTTGACCTGTGATTTGAAATCTGCATCGTCGTCCTTGGCCGGTCTTACTAGCGCTCTCCTTTTTGTCGGTTTTGCCCCCTGGCTGGACGTCCATAGGAACCTCATCGGGGATCGTAGCCAATGTGGCCACTGTACCGGGAGCTGTGTTTGAAGGAGATGGAGACTGCACCTGCTGGGATTTCCTTAAGTCGGCTATTTCCGCTCTAAGTTGCTCGACAACGGCCCTTAGGTTAGCATTTTCTCTCTGCAGCTGCAGAAAAATATCTGAGTGTTGCTCTGGATAAGTGCCCCCCTTTACCTGCGCTTGGGAGTCCTTGATCTTGGATGCCCAGGTCTGGTGCTGATCTCCTTGCTGCATACCATTGCGGACGGTAGGCACCCTTGAGTGGGAACGGCCCTTGGATATCCAACGGCTACCTGCTCCGCCTCTGGAACGGCATCGCCCTCTTGGTGGTTCTAGCTGTTGGCTGACGTCGGGCGAGCGCCAGCTGCCGCGCGGGCCCTCAGTGGTAGCGCGGCCACATGCGGCGGCTGGTAGTCAAGGGAATTCTCCTCCACCATTTGTGAAGTTAATGTTGTCGGCGTCTTCATCCGCAAAGGCCAACGTATATTGCATCAGCCGCTCTCGTCGTCTTCGTCGGACTATGTAGGGCACTTGAAAACGGTGCTTACACATCTTGTCTGCCGTGGGATGTGGACCACCGCACAACTTGCATTCCGGGGTGCAGACGTGATCCTCGGAAGGAGATGGCACACCACAGCCTCTACAGACCGGTTATTCTGGATTGGGACAAACATCGGCTCGATGACCTAGCTTTCCACAGGCATAACAGACATCCGTCTGTCTACGATACAGCGTGCAGCGCACCAAGCTATTTCCACATATGGCGTAATTTGGGACTTTTAGTCCGTCAAAGAGGATTATCACCGTTGTGGAATTCTTGATTCTTTTCACCTGAAGAGCAGTCGGATTCCTTGGGTGCGCGATAAGTGAATAAAGTTGTGCTGGACCAATGTCCGAGTCGATACCCCTGATGACACCTTTGCAGGTGTTGTCGGGGGCAGCCCGGTAGGCACTAACCTCAAAGCTGGCCATACCGAGAGTAATGGTGTTGATCTGAGAATACGCCCTGGCGTTCCTCTCCACTGGGGTGCTTATAACTGCGATATTCTGCATCATGTTTGGGCATACCACGTCTTCCGCGACGTCTTCTTCACTGAGCGCTGCAGCCATTGCGAGGGACTTCGCGAACTTGATTTGACTCACAGCTCTCATGTCAAGGCCATTTCTGGGTCTCACGATGACTCGATGGTGATCTCTTGGAAGGTGAGGAAGTCTCGAAGCAGCGATAAGACGCCTATTCACAGCAGCTCGGGAGCGATGAGACGAGCCCGCGTCGCCGGGCATCGAGACGCTGGCTTGCGTCTCGGTCCTGGGGGTAGGCGTTGCACGAAGTTTACGTTTACTGGTAGCCACGGACCATCCAGAGTCTTGAAGATCATGAGGAGTGATATCCTCCCCGTCGACGGAGACTTGCATCGACATCTTGTGCGTAGACTGCTGAAAAACCCTTGAGAGAAGGGCCGGCGGCCGCTCCGCCGCAGGCTCGGCCTAGCGCGTTCGTCTGAGCCGATGGGCAACTTGGTCCAACCAGAAAAGCCTCGAAAATGGCTTAAAAAGTCCACCCACCGTGAAAAACTTGGTGTCGACGTAATCCGTGGGGTTTATGCGTCGACTGGCACCAAAAGACGCTCACAAATACGCAAAAAACTGTCCGCCCGAGACGGCGTCCACCAGTGTCCCTCATAATATAATGAATTGTATAGCGATACGATACAAGATACTCAGGCAAAATGTATTTGGGATACTGATACAAGATACTGCAGAAATATTTGTATCCGATACGATACTTACCAATTGTATCTTAAGATACTTCGATACATTTGCAAATTAGCTATTATGGATCTGTATAACGAAGCAGCAAAGGCCTACATACAAACGTGTTTACTTGAAAACTTCTTAACAACCATCAACTTCGTTTAATTTTAACGAGATGCCTATTTGTATCACAAGATTTCTGTCTTTCTTGCTCAAGGTATATTAGTTTGATTCCAAAACAACTTTTTCGGATTTGCTTGGCTGCTTACCATGACAGCTCATTAACCGTTGCTCTGTTAGTGGCTTTTGCTTGACACTTTTGTGATTGGTGAGTGTCGCTGCTCTACTTAGCGACCAACTATAGCGGGTTGCCATATATTTGCAAGAAGGTTATTAAGATGCCTCCACACGATTATGCAAATACCGGTGCACACTCTTGCTTTGTCCCAAAGCATATTACCGTTTTCTAATACTGTATCAACCAACATGTGTATAGCAGCAACAGCATTGGTAGAGCTATTGTTTGTGACGCATCGTGTGAAGACGATGAACTACGTAGTCAGCACTGACAATTTATGGAGGACATAAAACTGCACTGATTTTTCATATTGTACTTATCTGCAGGCGTAAAGCGTTCGTTAGCAACACATTCAGTGACGCGCGATTTTTTGCTATTTCTTCTTCGAGGGAACTTGCGCCGCCCATAAACACATCAGACGAATTGTAGTGGCACAAAGCGCCAGCAGGATGACTCACTGCTATTTACTATTCCCACTTTTAGCTATGGTTCCCTGCAGATTTGTTACAATTAGAATATTTTGCGGTGACCTAAAGAAAACCAACACGAATATATCGAAGTCAAATAGCTAGGCGGCTCCGTATTAAACAACCGAAGTGAATAAGTATACAGCCTGTTTCACGTAAGTATAACCAAATATTAAAAAAAGGTGGTTAACCACCACTGAGTGAAATAAAAGATTTGTGAATTACTGTCATGTCGAATTCGTTTTGGAATTTTTTATATTGAGCTTAATTGGTTAGTTAAATATGGTCGATTACGCGACATTTTTAACATTCACTTTAGGGCCAACTTCGCTTCGACACATCGTAGAGCGCATTTAAAAACGACCGATTCACTTTTGTTTGGCAGCGTATATGCTGTGTGAGGAATATTTACGGCTTTTAAAGAAAGCCCGCATATAATATGAGATAAAACCACGTTCGCAGACAGTTAAAAAATAAGAATAAAGCAGAGAACGTATTTTAGCAGCACGTTACAAAACGCATATTACAATAAATAGACGGGCGATAACTATACATAGGTCCAGGGTACGTATAGAATGCAAAAGGAGGACAGCAAAGAGAGCACTTTCGCGCACATTCAAATTATCATTCAAAACCCTTCTGGAATAAAACTTAAGCAACTAAGACACAGTACGTCAAAATATTTCCTGTTCCGTAAATGCTTGTACTATTGCATCTAACATCAGCACCGATAGTTCGATGGTTGTTAGAATCTCATTCGCAAGTAAGTCAATCGCATCGTATGCAAGTCATGCTCACATACGAAAGATCTTTCAAATCGCTGATGAATGAAATCCGCGAGACGCAAAGCAGCCGCATTCTTGCATTCTTAATTGAGACTTTGCAACGAAGCACCACGGAAGACAAACTTTGATAACCACACTATAGCGGCACCAAAATTTCAGTGAAAGACGTCGTACGCATTAGAGTACGCAGCATAGTGAGGTGGTTACGAGCCAGTGTCATGGTACCGAAACAAATAAAAAAAATCACAGCATATCCGCGGAGTGAATGATGATGAGTGGGCGAAGCTCCGGAGGTACATCATCAAAGACGTGATGGTGGTTGGTTGCATGTGGTCAAACGATATGCATGTGAGACCATATCGCGATGCCATGTCTTGTATGGCATCGCGATCGTCATCGTCATCACGGCACACCACATGCCATGTGGTGTGCCGTGATGGCAGCGTCATCGTCATCACCCAGGCGGCTACTACGTACAGGCTGTTTCACACTTAGGGGAAATCTCGGAGCGCGTGGCATCGTGATGCGGCCAGCGCTGCAACCACGCGCCGTCAGCAGCTCGCGCGTGCGCAGATTCAGGAGTGTAGTTTTGAACCGCGTCGTCTGCTACGGCGGTTCTTGCTTGGCCAGCGCGCGGAAATCATTGTTAGTGCAGGAACTGGGCCGATAATCTGCACTAAACGTTGTGCGACGCCTACTTCTCAGCCTTTATTTGTGATAATGGGGTGCTACAATTAGAATTTGACAGCATACGTTGTTTGCTCTCTCGAAACGCCGTGGTGCTGTGTGCGTTCATGAATATTTCTTCACTGTGTGTGCACCGCAGTACGCCGGGACAAGGAAGACACGACAATTAGCACGCAATTTGCGTTGTCTTTATTTGACTTTAAATAAAAAAAAGCACTCAACTGTAAGAGTCGTGCTGCTGCGCTGGCTTAACACGATAAAACAAATGAGAACAAATTCAGGAATATTTTTGGTGAGGACAAAGCCTGAACGTGTCTCTTTACGACGACATTTCATTACCACAAGACTCGCTAGCCGGCTCCGAAATGCGCCCGTGGCGCATCCAACTTAGTACCTTGTCATGTCACCAGCGGCAGTGATGACGGCGCTCATTCTGGACGGCAGTGAGGCGCACATTGACTTGATGAGCGATGTATTCACTCGCAGGGCGTCCCACTGGCTGACGATGACGGACCACAACCGATCCTCGGACAGGCCGTGTAGAGGATGGCGCGCCAGCGACATTTTCATAAAGCCCCAGACATTTTCGATTATATTCAGGTCCGGGGATTGGGGGGCCTTTTCAGACAGTACTGCTCTTTTCAGACAAGAAAAAGAAATGGAAAAACGTACGGCAGACGAGCCCCAGTATTATTCAGCTCAATCAGGATCTTGTGATCCCACGCCCCCATCGTCAACGAATGGGACATGCCGCGGCAGAACACATCGCTGACACCTTGCATTCACTGCCGTCTAGAATGAGCGCTATCATCGCTACCGTTGGAGTCATGAACTTGGAAGCGTCACGAGTGCATTTCGGCGCCGGGAGCGAGTCCTTTCTGTTGTAATGAAATATCGTCGAGAATAAGCACGTTTGGTTGTTCTAACCTGAATCATTCCTGAATTCATTCGCATTTGTTTTGTTGTGTTAAACCCGCTCAGCTTCTCGGCAGTCACCACTGAGTGCTTTGTCTTATTGAAAGTCAAATAAAGACCACGCACGGTGCATGCTCATTATCGCGTCTTCCTCATCCAAGCTTACTGCGGCGGGCACACACTGAAGAAACATTCGTGAACGCACACAGTACCATGATGTTTCGATAGAGCAAACAAGGTATGCTGTGAAATGCTGTTTCTGGTGCCCCATTATCGCGAATAAAGGCTGAGAGGTTGACGTTTAGTGCAGACAAGCGTTCAAAGTTGGGCAAGTTGGTACGGGAACATCTGAAAAAAACTGCGCAGCAAGACGGGACAAAGAAAGCACGCGCGAGTTTGTCGTTCCTTGTGTCTTCGTGTCCCATCTTGCGGCGCAGAATTTTTCTGAAAATGATTAGTGCAGAGTATCGGCCCAGTTCCCGCATTAACAATGATATCCGTGCGCTCGTCGACAATGCGGCACGCGCGCTGCCGTAGCAGACCACGCGGTTCAACTCTACACCCTTGAAGCGTCTGCGCACGCGCGAGCTGCTGCCGGCGCGCGATTGCAGCGCTAGTCGCATCGCGATGCCAGGCGCTCCGAGATTTCCCATAAGTATGAAACAGCCTGTACTGCCAATCTACAAGGGACGCACGACCCACGGCATAAGGAGCTTCGCCCCTAAAAGAAAGAAAACAGCGATAAAAGCAGACGTTCGCCCACTTATTTTTGTCGATATGGCTCGAGCGCCATCGCGTGACTCTGCTCCACCAGTTGGGACGCACCTACCTCATCACCTGTGCTTGCTGAAGCGCTCTGGCGGAAGTATACAAGAATGTCATTGTCGTTAGTTTTATTCAGGTGGCTTAGTGGTAGCAATATCCGCTTCAGAACCGGAATTTCAGGTCGACGTTTATTGTTTCGCACGGTGGCGTTTCTACAGCAGTATCTTGTATCTTAAGATACACGATACATTTTGCATCGCTAATGCAGATACAGATACTCGTTTTGCGAGACGTATCGCGATACAGATACAAGATACCCAAAGAGTATCTGAGATAGTATTTAAGATACATGTATCTTCGATACTGCCCAGCACTGGTTAGCAGCAATTTTAGAGTTCTTAGCAGCAATTGTAATGTAAGTTTGAAGGAAAAAAAGTGGACAAAAAGAAAACTTGCAGCAGGCAGGGATCAAAGCTGCGACCTTCGAATGTATCGAACTTGTCACGTGACAAGTGTTACATGAGAATCATTGCATACCACGCCGGCGAAACCAGTGCACGTGTTCTGGCAGTAAAGCAGCACATAAAGAGGACGGATTGCGTGCCGGTTCATGATGATGACAGTCTTTGTTAGCGACTAACGGGGATTCTCCAATTTAAACAGCTCCACTTTTAAAGAAACAGGAATACCAGCTGTTACGACCGGCCTTGGAAGCGATCATATCAGAGGCAGCGGAGAATGCTCCTGTCAATCGAAAGTTCCTCCAGGGTTCGCTGCCCTTCGCGGGCGCAAGTTTAACCCCATTTTCCTGGTATGCCCACGAGCGTGCGGCTGCGGCGTGCTCAGGTGACCAGAAATCCAACCAGGGTTCCGCGAACAGCCCTTTGTTGCACGATGCTGCCGGCGTGGGATAGCGCTGCTAGACACCTCCCAGCTAGGGGGCCGCGAACGGCCCTTTGTTTCAAGATGCTGCCGGCGTGGGAAAGAGCTGCTGACGCCTTCTAAACGACGCGGCATGTCTCTGCGGTTGGACGGGGCCATTAGCGGCTGCAGGTGTGATTGATAGCAGCAGCCACGTCTTCAGAGGTCACCGACTTGGCACCAGTCCGGTCCCCCTTCGGACACTTCCTCCTCGCCGACCATTTCAAGTCGTCTGGGCGTGGTACGTGGACATCCCCCTGTGTGGGGCATTGGTGTTCCCCAATGGGACTTCTCGTCCTTGCCAATTTGAGGAATGTGTTGTGCGTCTCGTTACTTCATTTCTGGGGGGTAGGGCGTTGTGGCGTCAGGACACCTTAATGGCGGGTGTTGCTGACACCGGTTTGATTGCCTCAAGTTGCCAGGCTCGGGGCTTTAAAAGCCGAAGACGTTTTGTAAAAACTCACTGTCTTCTTGATCTCTCAATGTAAATCAGCGCTGTAATATCTCTCCTACGAGCGCCTTCCTCTCTGCTAAAGATGGGCTAGGGGACCGGCGGCTGACCAGCTACCAACCAGGAGACCGGCCAGACGCGAGTCGCAACACCGCGCATGAATTGGATTAATGCCACAAAAAACGCAAGAGCGTGCGTACACAAGCGGCTCGCTGGTCTCGAGCCCTAAAACTCTCTATTAGAGAATTTTAGTGCCGGGACCCCAACGTGGCTTGCGTACGTAAGCCACTTGCGTTTTTATGTATATGGGTGCGGCTCAGAGTACAAGGGAACGCAAGAGCGTGCGTAAGCAAGCGGCTCGGGGTCCCCAGCACCACAACTCTCTAACAAGAGAAAAAACTCACAGGGTCCCTTATGCATTTGTTTAAGACGACTCGGAGGCGAAAGCGGTCTTCCTTTTCTGGAGTCGATGTATTGTCCCTCACACCGCCCTCCGAAAGCTTTGTGGACATAACATGGTTTGGCACTGCCTCCAAGACCGGAGGCACTGCAAGATTTCTACACCACATCTGGTTTAGCACAGCCTCCATGATCGGTGGCGGGCCGATCACGGAGAGTGCGAATCGGCGATATCATGTGATGACGTCATCGCGTGAAGTCACGGTTATTTGACGACATCATGACGTCACAAGCTTTGGTCGTACGGTGACATAAGTACGTGATTTTTCACATCCCTCGTGTTGACGCCGCCGACGCGGGACGCTGACGCTCAATTTCCGCACTTGCTGAGGCTTCCACCAGAGCAGGTGCAGGGCCCCTAGAGGGCTTTCAGAAATTACTGTGTGAACGTCACGCCTGATGGTAAGCTTCGCAGTGTTCCGCGATAAATCTATAAAGGGAGGAGAGCGAGTGTTAAATGCAAACAATACTTCGTTCTGCTGGTCTCTGATCGCGGATATCCAGTTGGTTTACTTTACAAAATCATTTTTCTGCGCAACTTCTGCACGCTCTATTCTTCGTAATCACGAAATTTCATCGAGCACATGAGGGCCCCTTGCTATAGTTGCAGAGCTTCCTGCACGAGCACCGACACCATGCACTATACGTGCGTGACTAACAAGCGCAAGGCACATTCATTCAGCACAGAGGCGCGGATTAGTTTACATGCGCCAATTAAGCGTGAGACTAGTAGCATGCACGCAAGCGGCAACACAGCGGTAAATGACACGCGCCGCTGACAAGTCACAGAAACGCAGACCACCTAACGTATATACGACACATGCGAGACAACCGCCGCAGCTGACGGGTGGCGGCACTAACCTTCGATATAGAACTAAATCTGCCCCTCACAACATCATGGTAACATCCCAAGCTCCTGCTCAGAACGCGCGATAAATTACCTAAACGCAACACATCACGCTTGACGCTTATAGAGTGATAGCTGGAAAATTTCGATATACCGAAGCGTCCGAAACGCGAACCATTCAACTCCTTTTTTTCAGCGTGTCAAAATCATTTTTAAAGTTTGTGCGGCTGAAAGAGTCACATTGCACAACGCATAATTAGTTTGTATTAAAGGTACGGTGTTTCGCTATACAATACCAGCAATTTTCAAGCGAAATAGTTAAGTACGTACCTCGCATATCTGGGAGCGCTCAGTTGGCGTCCACATTTTCGTCTGATGTTCCTTATCCAAATGCGTCGTCGCTTCTTTTCCTTCAGTAGTTTGAAAAGGCGGAAACCCTTCGAGCTGCTGTTTGAACAGCCAACCGCTACACAGCAGCCCATCGCACTCAACAACTTCACGCGTGAATGCACGGAGCATGGCATGGAGCAACCGCCATGAACACACTCGCGCGATACGATACGGAGCCGACGGAGCTTTGCACAAGACCTACAGACCTACACGCGCTGATCAGCGGCGCGGCGGCGCCTCGTCGTCGCGGCTTTGCCAGGCTCCGCGCCGCGCTGGCGCCGCCGCGCTGCGCGCGCTGCCGCCCACCCGGCTCGCCGCCGACAACACGGAGAGAGCGTTTACGTCACGAGAAGTGGGCGGCTCTGGGGCGGGGCGCGGAGTGGCGCGGAGAGCGGCGAGATGAAAGAATCGCCAAAGTCTCCCGACGAGGGCCACCACTGCAAACGCCGGCGCCACCGTCGGCGTGACGTGCTTGGCAGGATCACGCGGTCTCGGCGGCCGCGTCGGCTGCTGCGGAGCGCTGCCGCGTGCTTTGTAAATGAGTTTCAAGCTCCACCTGCGCTGCGGTCGGTACGAATGCGGAGGTTTTCTCGCATTCTTAACACTACTGAACCGATTGTAACAGGACTGGCTGCCTCTGAAAGCGATGAACATGCTGATCTTATTGCTCGGTGCCGTAGTGCCGGACGTACGCAACGAAGTCCGGTATAAGCCTGCACCGATGCCCGTGGGACAAGAAACTGCGTGAAGAGTGCGTTGTGGTCCTAAGAACAGGCAAGCAGCGATCGGCTACGAGTGATGTGTACAACAAGCACTTCCGTGACGACGATTTTCGCTACTGCGTCGAGGCTGTGATGTTGAGTAGCAGAAAGTGCACACTGCAACGATCGTCCGCGCGCGCTTTCCGCCGGCTAATGGTGCTGATCTACCGCAGTATGGAAAGAAAGCGCTGCCTTTTGCATCCTGCGATACCATCTCAAAACGTTCCTGTGCGACCTCTTGATCGTCGGCCCCGTGCTCAGTGTCTCCAATATGGGCTGCAGATACTTGAGTGACTGTTTAGATACGTTGAATTTAAAAACACGCAAGGTTCCTTGTACATTCCCCTAAGATGACCGGAAGGCGAAAGCCACCTTCTTCTCTTTCTTGTCAATCTATTGATTTTCCCCGCCCCGCTCCAAAAAACTTTGTGCACCTAACGAGGTTTTGCACTGCCTCCGTGATCGGCCCACCGATCACGGAGGCTGTGCAAAGCGACCATGTCGTGTGAACACGGCATCATGTGACATCACGTTATGTGGCGTCATGGTACAGTGTACTAGTAGTCATGGCGACGTCATGACGTCTTCACAAATTTGGACAATCTGTGACGTTATGATGACCACATATGGTGAAGTGATCACGTGATGGTGATTTTTTTGCAGTACTCCTGCCGGCATCGACGAGGCGGGATGCCAACGGTCAATCTTTCCTTTTGATGAGGCATCGAAGGTTTTCGCCTTCATAACCTGTATGCGACGTTTGCTGGTGGATGTACATAGCGATCGAGTCAAATGCTGCGGCTGATGTGTGCTGCATTTATGTTTGCAATAACATTCTTTCCGTCAATCGTGCATTCTCGTGCCGCAAACGCGACGTGCTAAAAAACCCAAATTTATTTGTGCCACTCTCAAACTCAAGTTGGGCCTATCCACGCCCCATGCATTTTTTTTGTAGCCTTATTTATTTATGTGGAAAAGATGCCGCGCTGTTGGCGTTAGAATCGGCATATTCCCTTATTGCTGGGCAACTCGCCACATAATGCTGGGCATTAAAATTTTGCATTTCACTCTTTACGTGTTGTTATCTGCTTTGCAGCTGCAGTTTGCTGCAATAACTTCCCTTTCTTTCACCGCTATTTCAAGTCAGGTCGGTCCTCGTTCACATCGACGTTTGCAAACAAGTGCGGCGAAAGTTACTGTATTTTCATGTATGCTACTGCATGGCCTCGTAGACCACTTCTTTTCCATGAGCAATCTCGAAGTGGTGAAGCTTTGGTCCATGAATTTGTTGATGGCAGAGAGCGGCAAGTTCAGTGGAATGCAATGGGAACGATAATTAACGTATTAAAAAAGGCATCGCATTTTCTCACGCCTTGTGTGACTACACGAAACGAACACACTGAAAAAACGGGAGCAGCGGCAATTGCTCGCTTAGAAGACCGATCTATATGCAGTGCGAGGCAACATGTCAAATGACATTGAAATATACATTAATTTTGACAAAAACAACGAAAAAAAAACGTTGAATCGTCGGGACGGGACATCACAAGTTCCCATAGGTGCGCCGAAGTCGTAGTTGTAACAAAAAAAAAAAAAAAAAAAAAATTGGAACTGCTCTGATAGCGTTCGCGCAGCAATAGCTTTTCTGTACTCGAAAATTCTCATATTTTGCGGCCTAAAGTTCACGGCACGGCACCAGAAAACGCTCGTAGCGAAAGTGAATTAAACCATCAGTACGAACATATACATGCAGACGCTCATACATGCAAAAGCTCCGTCGGTCGCCGCGAACCCGTGCGATCACTGGCTTGAGGCTTCTTTCTGTTATGCTCCGTTTAGGTATACAGGCGTCGACTCTAACAAAATGTTTCAGATAGTTTGTATTCAGCGATTGACTACATTTTACGCCAGAAGCCGCTTCAGGGGTCTCATCGCGGCGACCGCGTGAAGCGGGCGCTCCGTTTTCTGCAAAGAGACAGCGACTGTAAACTATGTTATGCTTTCTTTTCGTCGAAAATTATTATTTTAACAGTACAGAACATATTTCGTTTCGAAAGTACGCACAGAAATGTCCTGGAGCGCTTCCGCGAGGTGTTTTGTAGAGCGCCGACAGCAAATCTTATGGGGAGCGTGCGGCGGTATCCTGCCTAGCACGCAATCGAGGCGCGCCCGATAGAGGGCGACTCCGTAACTCCTCGAGGCCAATATGGCTCTGGCTCTGCGGGGCTCGGTGCCCCTGCAGATCCCGGAGACTCTCAAGTTCGAGCGATGGCCGCAGAGGGCGAAAAAATCGACCACGGCGAGTTCCATCGAAGTGCGCGTACATTGAAGCTACTAACTCCTCTTTTAGCGGTCGGATAAGTTAGTTCGGATTTTCCGTGTCAGGGGCGCTCAACGAGGCCAAATATTTCATTTTAGAATGTGTCACAAGATTGTTAGAAGCTTAGTTACCGTGTCATTTTTCACAAAGATAGTAGGCACCAGTTTTAATGTTACTTCTATAGACCAGAGCACGCCTATCTCGCACCCAGGCACCTAGGCTCCCGGCGGCATACTCTCGCACCCAGACGCCATGTTTGTATAAAACTGCCAAGGCGTGTATCTGTTACATGGTAAGCGGCGGGTCCGGGACCTTAAAATACGAGAAAGCGCCTATCCACGCCGCTCCCGCTTACAAGAAGTCGTCTGGGCACCACTGCGCTGTCTTTGGATGCGAAAACAATCAGCGCAAAAGGAAGATATCACTCAGCACTGTCTGTGAAAATGACAACACAACATGGGAGTCGTGCCGGTGCGGTGTTTTCAGATTGCACAGATTTCCATCCGCAACGAAAAACGAGGAGCTCCGCCGCCAGTGGATAATTGCAATCAACAGGAAAAACTACGAGCCCAGTAAAAGTGTACGAGTAAGTACACTTACTGCGTGTATTCAAACGTGACGCCAGCTATTTCGCTTTACAGCAGTAATTTGCGTGCAGTATGCCTGTAGCAGTAGCGTAGCCAGAAATTTTTTTTCGCGGGGGGGTTCAACTATACTTTATGTATGTTCGTGCGTGCGTTTGTATGTGTGCGCGCAATATACGCAAGCAAAACTGAAAAATTTCGAGGGGGGTTTGAACCCCCCCAACCCCCCCCCCCCTTGGCTACGCCACTGGCCCTGTAGTATGCGGCACCAAATCATTGTCGTACTCTTTCGCAGGCCGCATGCCCATAATAGGAGGTATTAGGACTCACGCGTGCACGCACACTGCGCACGTTTAGTACAAATGTAACGGCGTACTGTCGCGATGCAAAGAAACGTGAACAGCGGAAAGCGTGGCTTTCGACTCGGTCGAACTGCGACATGCCTTGACTGTCGCTAGGCGAATCTGTGCTTTCAGCCAGCGTAGCACTACATCTTGCGCTGGCTGGCACTTTCGCACGGCGTGCACCGCGTGTGTGGGTTCCGAGTGCCAGGCATGACTGGCAAATGATATACATATGCACTGCATGAGCGCAAGCCGGAGCGGGATTCTAGCGCTACGGTGACACCGGCTGAACGCACAAGTTTTTGCTTAGCGACAGTCAAGGCATGTCGCAGTTCGACCGAGTCACGTTTCTTTGCATCGCGATAGTACGTACCTGATAAAGTTGCTTCCGCAGTCAGCAATGCACGTGCTGTAGACATTCTGGACCGTCGAGGAAGGTCTTCTCAACGTTTCACAAGAAAACAGCACAAATTTCCAGGCGAGGAAAAGCGCGAGACATGCTTACAGCCATACTCGGGCTGGGAGGTTTCGCGTTTGAACTGCGGAGCGTCTGCTAGCCTGACAGTTCCAGGTGTTGCTTCGCCGCGCATGCAACAGGTGGCGCGACGTGCTGCCTATTATGGCGGCACACACTGAACTCGCTGTGTTCTGGTGTATAATAAGCAGCAGCCCATTGGCATCGGTTGCGTTTCGGTCGGTTAATTCATTCAAATTGTACCGCGGTCGTTTTCTGCGATCGGCATCACGCAGCTCCGTTTCATATCGGCTTTGATATATCAATGCGAGTTTGTGTGTCAGACTTAACATGCCGCTACCTCAAGGCGAACGTGTCTAAAGCCTGTGAATCGTGTCAGCTGCGGCGCTTCACCGACATTATAAACGTCGGGCTGCGCAGCTTCCAGCGTGAAAATTCAACGCCGGCAACTTGCTCGGAGACTACCTACGAAAACGGAATAACGATGCACAATGTGCGCGTGGGCACCGGTGAGTGAAAATGCACTGCTTTCACTCTAAGCCAAAACAGAGCAACGGGGGTATAGGGGTTCCTCCTTTGAGGGAGTAACTGCATTGCCACTCCCATTGCTCCCCCTAAAAGGAGCAACTGCAAGGGGATGAACCGTTACTCCCCTTTCAGTTGCTCCTTCGGAGGATGAACAGTTACTCCCTCCAGTTGCTCCCCGAGAACCAACCGTTACTCCCGCCACTTGCTCCCCGAAGACCAACGGTTAGTCTTTACCGTTACTCTCGCGTTTTTGCTGTTACTCTCTGAGGAGCAACTGTTCATCCTTCCAGTTACTCCTAAGGGGATGAATATTTATCTCGAACATGCATTTTAGATGCTGAACACATGGCCAGAGCTCCTTGGCAGAGAACTGCTTGGGTGCTTATAACACAAAATGTAGACAAATTTAAACGAAAAGAAATTCTTTATTATTTTTTTCTTTTTTTTTATGCAACGTGTGGGCACACACAGGAGTAGAGTTCGCTGCGCACCGCTGCCAACACCAACCGAGCGGCATAATACATCAAAGGCTTTCTGTGTCTTCCGATGAAAACTGTCGAATTCCCAGCACAGGGCAGTCTGCGTCATCATGGCAGAAACAAGGTCAACTTCTTCGACTGTGAATGCCTCGAGCTGCGCAGGGCTGTTGCTTCCATCAAGCTAGCGCCTTCGAATGTCACTGCAGGCATTCCATGTGAAGCATCTCGTTGCTGCAAAAAAGAAAAAAATTGAGGGTTTTTACACGCAAGCACAGACACGAAGTTTGCACCAAAAAAGCGACCCTTTCACATACGTAACACATAGAAAAAGTTTGCACTTACCGAAATTCACTTGCGTTCTGCATTTTTTGCACAATCGGGAACAACATTATCTGCGGTATCTACTAACACCAGAAAATCATCATAGACTTGCAAAAAAATAAATAAAAAATGAAGAACATGCATCAAATATTGTTTATTTAGTTGCAGTAAAGTCTGGTTAAGAAGAGCCAAGTGGGAATCAGCCTAATTACGCGCAAGTGGTAAAGCTCAAACGGTGTTATTGATCTTAGTAAAACGACATGATATTTCTGACGATTAGTAAAGTCAAAACGCGACTTAAACGACTAAGTTTCACCAATGCTTCACAGCGCATACACATTGCTTGGTGCAGAATAATAACGACCGCACCCAGATGAGCCCTACAGCATTTATCTGTGGCTCTGAAAACGCTCAATTTTGTGAAGGTTGTACATCATTAAAGAAAGGAAAAACAATCAGCCAGCTGCTTGAGAAGTCAACACATTGCGCATGCCGTGAACAAGCACAACTTTGGGGGTCGAGAACGCCACAAGCAATGCTAGACTGTAATTACCTACAGTGTACAAGCATTAAATGTAGCTGGAAATGCAACGCAGTTCGTCACCACTCACCTGCAAGTTGATGCATGCAGTCTTTTGTCCGGCGAGCAAACTGGTGCTTTGCAGATAGCTGAAAACGTCGTGTTTACGTCGTGTTTGTTCCATCCACCAGCGAAATCCACAGCAGTGTTGCGCTCTCGAGAGATCAGCATACACTAAGCTACACGACGAATAAATAGAAACGCAAATCTGCGAAACACACGCACGAGCGAAACATGGCACATCGGCATGCCCGTCGACCACCAACCATATGAATAAGAGTAGTGCGAACGTGAACCTAGTTGCGCCGAAAAAACGTCGAGGGGTGGCAGCACGGGCGGCAGCGCAATGCTCTTAGTGTGTTCCCCTTATTTCACTCATAAAAAAAGGTTACTCATACTATAACTAATAATTCTTCAAGCGCAAACTGCGTTTCAAAACTCTCTCTGCTACGACTATGTAGGAAATACTGATTTAGTGATCATTTAGTGAGAATTACGTACATCGCTTGCTATGCTAGCGCCACACTTGCAGCTAGCGAGCAGATTTGTCATTATTACTCATTTTACGTTGAAGTGTACTACTAAGCTTCGCAAATGACGAACGGCGTGTCTGGGCATGTTTTTTTTCTCCCTTTTCTTGTTTTGAAAGCCTCGTCGAGCCTCGTTTTTCACGTGTTTCGGTGTTTGGTCGGCTTTGACATAGCTTTGACGACTTTCTCTGTGCTGCTCCTGGGCGTGTTTTACGAAGAGCTGCCGTGTTAACGCAAAATGTAGCGTACGCGTGTTGCGGCAGCTGTATTCGCGGACTTTCTGCGGTCAGCCAGCGCTGCTTTTGTTTTCTGCGAATGCTAAAATAATTAAGTGTTGTGGTGTGGTGCAGTGCGGCGCAAAAAAAAAAGGACAAAAATCTCACCCCTGAATATAAATGCGGGCGCCTGCATATTTGTCTGCGGTGTCCTTTGGGGAGTAACGGTTGCGTGACGAGAGCAAGTGCTGCCGTTCCTCCTTCCGTTGCTCCCTTTCAAACATGAGACTAAAACACTTGCTCCCCCGTTTTCGAACGTGTCAGCCATCTTGTTCCACTTGGTCTTTTTGGGGAGTAACTGTTACTCTAAAGGACTAAAAGCAGCCGTTGCTCCCATTTTGGCCATTTTTGGCTTAGAGTGTTGCACTTGAACATAGCCTTTTTTTTTGCATGCGCTACGGTTTTTGTCAATTCATAAGGTTTTACGACTTGTCCAGCTGATGAGATGCACAGCTTGTGGGTTCTAATGACATTTTCTCAGAAGGGGCGGGGACACGGGGGGGGGGGGGGGGGGGGCTGAACAAACATATTCAAAACACAAAGGCTAAATTCCCCGCCTCCCAGTACCCCCCTCCCGAAGAAACTCACTTATCCTGGGTGTACCCCCCCCCCCCCCTGGTGAAGAAATCCTGGCGCCGCCCCTGTTTCTCAGATCGCTTACTGCGTTCTCACATTTGCAGATAATATATTTACTGCTTAAGTTTGCCACATAAATCACAACATAAGTTTTACCTGTTTCTGCGCAAACGAGTCCGCTGCGAGATATGCTCTTAAATTCAATGCATAGTAAAGACAAGTGAACTCACAGTATCTATACGCATTTGAACATTTTCATAAGCAGGGACAGTTACATTTTCATATACCATATAGTTTATCCAGTTGGGCAATTAACTAGCTTTGTCCACTGATGGGCATCTCTAAAACAAATTCACAAACATATCGTTTTCGTGCAGTGCTCTCACATAAATTCTTCTTAGACATGAATCACAAATGCATTCACTCTTCTACTGTAGTAACCATGACTGCTTTTTCCTCTTTCAGCCCAACCACAGCCTCCAAGGAACTGCTCATATCAGCATACGCTTGGATGCTTTATCTCTGAACCTACCTCTGGTCAGCAGAGAATGTGTCATCACTGAAAGTAAACTCATGGGCCAAAATCCTCGCAAGGTATGGTTGTAGACACTTTAATTATTGAACCAGTTTTTGTTTAAACATTTCTGTCTTACTCTTTCTCATGACTTGGTTTTTTTTTCTTTTCAGGAAACTGGACAAAAGAGGGATCATTGGTTTCGAAGCTACCTACATCAAGTCGTAAGAAGCTCAACAGTTGCCGTAGTGACAACCCCATGGGCCACCAATATTCACGAGGCATACAAACGCAAGCCTTAGGTATACTGAAAAGCAGTGATATGGTACTGTATAATGAAGCAGTACGAAATTGGGTGCACCAATTATTTTTTTGCTTCATGAATTACTCAATTTAGAGGAAATGTGCACGCTTGAAATTTTTTGGATAGTGCATGTGATGGGGTGCACATACTGTACTTCACTCTACGTGTCAAACTTTGCACAGAGTATCGCATATAACTAGGTAGCAAAGGGGCCAGTAGTAGTGCATATTTAGCAGCACTGCTTTTTCAGTATAGATTGCTGTGAATGCGAAGACTGTCGCAAAGGAATGGCAAGAACAGCTACAGTAGTGCTGAAACGAAAAGTTACTGGTACCGCTTACTTGTTGGGAGTGACATTGTGAAGGTTCTAAAATAGGAAACTGTGTGCAAGCACTCGTCCCTTCATTAAACAAGACATGTCGTGCAGTGGTCACCTGGAGATGAAAGGATTTAAGGGCACCTCAGTGTATAAGTATTGCTGGATGGCACTTCCAGGTCACTACTCTGGAATACATAATATTTGATGATGGACGTAGGTGAATGAAAGCATGTGCATAAGGACATTTTGGGCAGTATTCTATGGAACAGGCTGAGGAATTTGTAAAGCATCTAAAAAAATTGTTTTTAGCTCTGTTCAATGAACATTGCCAATACGTTAATGGGATGATATGTAAACACGCACTGTCCAGAAAAGAGGGTACATCACCGTTGCATTTGTGCAAGCAATTTGTTTTGTATGTGAAGAGTCACAGACAAATAGCAAATACAGTAAAAGCTCGTTAATTCGTGCTCGAAGGGAAATGTGAAATTGTTCAAATTAGTGGGCAGGCACTAGATTGAACAGACATTGTGCCACAATGCGTGGGCAGAATCCAAAGAAGCCACATCTGGGCTCGTTATCACCAATTAGGCGCTACTACACATTTGTGGCAGGTGAATTCCTAAATTAAGTTCATGGAGCTCTAACAGCAAACAAAATTGATCAGTCTGTGATCCGCCATAAAAAAAGCATCGACGTGCATTGCGAGCAGTGAGCCTTAATGTCGAAATATATGATATTTATGCTTCAAAAACACGTTTATTTAAATGACAGAGTTAACGCAATCAAAATTAAAAGTAATCGGTAATTTGCATTCACTTGCGTTTCTTCCATATCGACTCCATGAGCATTGTTTGTAGCTTGCCCACGGGCTGCAGTGCAGCATCTGAAATCTCATCTGCTGAGAAATGATTCTGTTTTGTTAATTTGCATCTCTAGTAAATTTAGTTTGGTTTGATGTTGCAACATATTGTGATCACTCTGGGCAGACTTCTGCAAGGAGCGACGAAAACCAGGGGCTCCCAGTTCGAGCTAACTGTTGTTGATACCAACGCGTTCGAATTATTGGGAGATTCGCCCCTACAAATACGCAGGGTTGTGCCGGGACCAGGGCATCAGTTCGAATTAATTGTAACTTTGAATTAACTGAGTTTGAATTAATGAGCTTTTACTGTAATAATATTTGTTCACGATAACAGACCCTGACACGACATGGAGTTTTTAAGAGAGCATTAATTGAGTGCACTCAATAGGTGTAATCAGAGTTCATTAGAGTGGCCCAGTGTTTGTACATGTTGAAGATTTGAATGTGTACAGAAAGCTATTTCCTTGGTATTGCTGTGAGCTATGTAGCCAGAAAAGGCTAGTTTTGCGTGATACTCATGTTAAGAGTGAGGCAGACAGTTAGGAGGTAGTGAAGAATGAAAATGTGAATTCAGCTTCTGCAATCATCCATCGTATGAGCAGTGTCTTTGATGCCTATGCAGCGTTGGCACCAAAAAAATGGACTCATTTATTTATTTGTCAATGCAAAGCATAACAATTTTACGAGGGTTATTGAAAAAGTAAGAGCTGTTTGATCCCAAACAAATAAATATTCATTAGCAAAGGTTTTTATTGGCGGGCTTACTTTAGCACATACCTACTTCACTTTTCTACATAATCACCGTTAGCTTCTAAGCACTTTTCGTACCACCACACTAGTTTCTTTAGTCCCTCTACATAAAAGTTCGCTATCTGTGAATTGACCCTGTTGACAGCGGCGGTCTTCAATTTCTTGCTGTCTTCAAACCGTTGCACCCGGAGCCACTGTTTCAAGTGAAAAGATAGGAAATAGTCAATTGGTGCTGGGTCGGGACAGTAGGGTGGGTTATAAGTGTTCCCAACCAATACCATGAATCTTATCATTAGTTCTGGCTGTGGTGCGAGGACGCATGTGGTCATGGAGGAGGACGATTCCAGACGAGAGTTTGCCACGTCGTCGATTTCTTATCCTACATTTTTGCTTGGTGCGCGTTTCACGGTACATGTGAGCTGTAAGTGTGGCCCACATTTTGTAAAATCAACCAAAAGAATGCCCTTTTCGTCCCTGAAAATGGTAGCCATCATTTTCTGACTGGAGTAAAGAAATTCCTTGAGTGTTTCGGTTTTTGTGAAGGGGAGTAGAACCACTGCATTGATCATTGTTTTGTTTCTGAAGTGGCATAGGATATCCAAGTATCGTCATATGTAACAATGTGTGAAAACAAAGCATATCTGTCTTGTCGGTAGCCGTCCAAAAATGCTCGTCCACTTGACATTCTTAGGTGTTTGAGTTGGTCGGTAAGAATTTTCGGTACCCAGCTTAAACAAATTGTGATATCTGAGCATTTCAGCTAAAATCGTGTGTATTGTAGTGAGGCCAACAAGGGGAACTTTATCTGACAGACAACTAACTGTTAGTCGTTGGTCTCATTTCAATGCCCTGTCCACTTGAATAGTTTCATTGGTCTGCATGCTTGGCCTGCCGCTCTGCTCTTTGCCGTACACATTTGTGCAGCTATTTGTGAAGTCTCTACACCATTTTCTGACCTTTCTTTCTCTCCTGACTGTTGGTCCGTAAACTAGGCACAACTACCCATGAATTGGAGAAGCTGATGATTCTTTTGCATGCAAAAATCGAATTACAGCGTGCAACCTCACAACAGGCGGGAGCAACGATTTTCGCAAACATTGTCATCTGCATTCCCCGACAAGCAGATGACTACTGAGCCAGAACAATAACTTCAGTACTTTCGCGGAGAATTAACAGATGGTGCCGTGCATATAAATCTTTACTCTGACGTGTAAATATTAAAAGGTTAGCAAACTGTCCTTACTTTATGAATAACCCTCGTAAAAAAGTTAATTAAGCAGATTGGACAGAAATGATTAGTTACTGCCTATTTTTCCAACATTGCTACTGTGACTTCCAGCACTTCCTAGCTGTCTAGTGTACTAATGTTCAATATGTCACTATTGTATGCGCATATGTCATGTGCAATGTATTGCGAGTGCTGTCCACTGGTGTATCGTTTCTTTTTGCAAATGAGTGCTTTTAGGAACACCCACATGCATCCTCTATCTCATGCGTCAGCTGATCAACAGTGGGCGAGCAAGGGTAGCTCAATTCTGTAAACTTATCTTCCGTGACAACCTTCACAAGAATGTTCACTTGCTGAAATGTTGGATTCAGGCTAAGGCTTTCATTATTCGCCAACTGTTACTCAATTGAAGTGTTTATGTCAATGCAACCTCTTCGCCTCTTTGAAACATAAACGAAGTTTGCTTTTCAAACAGAATCCCGTAAATGGTGTTTTCCCAGGATAGACGAAGATAGCACTAGTGAAAGTTCAGATAGTTGTCGGAATTAGTCGTAGAAAGGTCGGACGCGCAGGCACGAATACAAGGATATTACGCACAATAACGAGAACGCGTTACGCGCAGGAATATCTAGCATAACAGCGTGGTTTCACTTTTTTTTTCAACGCGACGCGCTTCTCGCCAATGTTTTGTCAAAATATTGCATGTGTAGTGAGAAAGACAACGGGCAGCACTGTACGTACGCAAGTACTGTGCTTGGGTCGCCCAGCGTAAATATCGTTGTCTGACGCGCAGGAATATCTAGCATAACAGCGTGGTTTCACTTTTTTTTTCAACGCGACGCGCTTCTCGCCAATGTTTTGTCAAAATATTGCGGCTCAGGCTAATCTTACTGACACTGCATCTTTTCAGGGCAGTTTTCATCCTGTTTGTTTATACAGCTGAAATCCTCAAACGCGCATGTGTAGTGAGAAAGACAACGGGCAGCACTGTACGTACGCAAGTACTGTGCTTGGGTCGCCCAGCGTAAATATCGTTGTCTGACGCGTCGTTTCGCGTATTATAAATGGTATTCTGAACGATCGAAGAGACAAAGTTGCTCAATTTCAGCAGGGAATTTTATTAAACAGATGGCTAATACTGTTTTTTGTGTGTATTGTTCAACTCTGTGACTGACAGTGATCCTTGTTTACATGTATACTGCTACATTCACGATTGCCAATAAACAATGTAAGCTTACTTGCTTGGCGCGTTTTTTTTGCCAGTTGAGGCCTCGCGGTCACCTGGCGACTTAGCGGAAATATTTGTAGTAACATTAGGCTGCCGTGCGCGCGAATAATATCCTGCGACAGCGGTGAATAAACGCCCGCAACCTACGGGCGCGCACAGCGACCACCCGCACCCGCCAGCAATGCAGCAGCCATATCGCCCCAACGTAATAATGATGATAGTTTTAGCAGCGCCATCTCTAGGTCGGATACTTTAGTTCACAATGCCACCGCTACCCTTATTTGTGTTGCACTGTCAAAGGTACAGTTTCCCTTCTCTACATAATAGTATAGGTGTTCTGTGGCCCCTCTTGTCGCGACGCCCGCGGTGGTGCGGTCGCGCACTTTACCCCGCGGGGGGTAGACGCCCGTTCGCCCATTCGCGCGCGCGCTTCTGGCGGTGGGGGAGAATCAGGCTTTTACCGGAACGATTGCGTTGTAGTTACCGAGCGCTCGAAGGTCACTTCGCTCGCGGCAGTCCCCCGTTTGCGAAAAGAACACGCTTTTCAAACACAGCTAAGAAACAATTGTGACACTTGGTAGTTCGCACTCGTCTGTACCTGTGAATACGTTTCGTGCGTCGTTTTTGTTTGAGCAGCGCGTTAAGTCTCGAGCTGTGCACGTTGTTAGTTCTCTCTCGTCCTGTGCGTGTTGTTTCCGTGGGTCATGTGTGCATGAGCAGCGCGCTGCACGTTTCGACCTGCTTGCCATTCGTCTCTTGACATTCCAATTTGTTGCTGTCGCATTCATTGCTTCGCCTTGTGGCGAAACTGTGACTTTTTTAGCCACTAGATTCAAGTTGTGCGAACACCGCGAACACCACGTGATCACATAAACATGTGATTACAGTGGCTTGTATCGTGAGCAAGCCGGGAAGAGTTAACTATATATCTTGCAGGGGTCGCGGGGGCTCGCTGGCGGGGAGCGTTCGCGCTTCTGAGCCAGCGCCCTGAGGAGCTTCTTGTTGAAACCATGCTTTGCGGTTCACACTCCCTGTGCACTCCAGTAACGCATGCAAGTCGGAAATAAAGACAGTTCGTACAAACCGTGAGGCTGTTCTAGCAATATGGCTAACTTTGGCATGCAAAGACATGAATATGAAGTCATATGTACGCACTCTCTGACTGATCAGATGAACTCGCACATTAAGCTGTGCAGAATAAATCTTTGCTAATTTGTTCACCAACACTTCGAAGCATCTCTCGCTTGAGAGGTCAATTAAAAAAAACTTGATTACCAAGAATAAAAAATAGCGCGCCTGTTCTGTTGATTCTAAGGCACTTAGGCTTTTCTTTGTTGTTCATTCTTCAGTAGACATCCCTGAAATGTTGGCTGACAGGCCATTTAAATATACTCACTATTAGAGGGATCGCAATATTTCAAGAATACGCGCAAGCTTATAACCACATGTGGAAGCCAGCCTTAATACGATACCGCTTTTAGCGACACATCGGTGATAACAATGCGACGGCACTTTCAATAGTGTGTGCTTGAAGCGTTTGAGTTGGAGGAACGAGGCATTCAAAGTGACGCGCCGGACGTGGGCAGACAAGGGTGCTGTGATCGAAGGGGATAGGCCGCACCTCACATATTGAGGAATGCGGGACTACATGGTACTTGCGAGCGCACCGCAAGGGACGCTCATCAGCACGTTTTTTACACGCCGCCCGTATCCCACAAGAATGCTTCGCGAGAAGCGCCTCCACCGTAGCCCGCGTAACGCAAGCCTATCCACTTCGACCGTAGCGTCACCACAGTATTTGCGACAAGCCGCGCCTCACCCCCAAGCAGGCGCGGAACCCGTCTTTCAGCTCACTCGAGAGAGGGAATTAACGTGATTTATTCCAGCATTTCGGGAAACAGGTCCCCGCCAAAACGGCGGCCAGTAGTTGTTGGGTCCTGGTGGTGTTTTCGGCCAGCTGGACAGGCCAGAGTTTGCTCTTCCGGATCCGAGCTTAGCAGCACGGCCTTCCACTGCTGATCATTGTCTATATTTTAATCCTGTAGGGACACCTGAGGGGAAGCCCGCAGAATGTGTGTAAGATCCACCCGTTCCCTGCATAGCTGGCATTTGCCATCGTAGTGGTGTGGGTAATAACGGCTGTAGGCCACTGGATTCGGATAAGTGTTCGTATGGAGAAGGCGCCAGCCCACTGTCTGCGGCTTACTGAGTCTCGGGTGGGCAGGATGATACCGAGCCCTCGCCAATCTATAATACTTCGCGATTTCGTTGTAGTTCACCATGCGCTCAGCTCGCATCTGTGGCGGAGTCTTTTACGTTCAGCGCTTCTCTGGTTTTTATGGCGAAACGAGTCGCCGTGCCGCATTATGGAATGTAAAAATGAAGTCTGGCTCCTATGTGTTCGTGCCGAAAAAGGTAATGCAATGATTATGACGGACTCCGCTGTAGAGGTCTTCGACCACCTGATCTTTAAAGAGATACTAAACAAAACAAAATGGCAAAATTGACGACAACATCGAAATTCTACTCGGAAGACGCGACTGTTCCGATAAAGAGAGTTTATTTCCCGTAGTTTTGAAGTTAGTTGTATTTTTCGCGTTAGCGCGCGGCGGCTGCAACCGAGCCGTGCAGTCACATTCTTCGAGGCGCATGCAGGATCCAGGTCTTCCCAACCTCCTCTTCCCTTTTTTCACCTTTTCCACCAAGTTTTCGTCGCTGAGTAACTGCAAGCCCGCTCCACTGCAATGGACATTATTCCGAGGAGTCACGACAATTCCTAAGTTTGCGAGCTTTGCGCCCTGCACGCAGCCTAAATTGCAGAAATAACTGTCAGGGTCACTGGATGCCAATTCACTCGTCGTTGCTTACGTGCACATGAATAGATGGCACATTTGCCGTTAGTACGTCGGCAGTTGCTGTCTTCCCTTGACGTCACACTTCTCTAGCACGTCACTGTCAAGCCACCCACGCGATACCGACACTTTAATTGCTGTTTTATGGTAGTGGTACTAAAATATATCCAATGCATTCCGAAGGACTACACACCCCTTTTAGATGGTTGCTTGTTGGGCTGATTGGTTCACTTCAACACATGTAACAGCGCGCAAAACTGGAAAGGACAACAGACAGAGTGTAAAGAGCGGTGTTGGCCTCTTTTCAGGTTTCTCGACACCTGTACTTTTATTTAGAGCAAGAGTCGGAATTTTTTTGATTTCGTGTCAGTACTCCATCAAGGGACCCCGGACACCAAAGTTGAAGCCTCAGGATGTTTGTGTTGTTTGATTGTCCTGTATGCGGGGGTGCTTACCGAATGTTTGTGTTGGAGGTTAGCTTTTTGATTCTTAATTTGCTTTTAAAGTAAGCGTGAGTGCTCATCTCAGTTGTCGGCACCTCGCGGCACCGCTACGGGTATGACGTAGACCGAGGCCCTATGTGACGTTCCGCGAGTAAGGCGAGTATTTTCGACGACAGGGAGCGCACAATACTCCGAGTGGCACGCGGCGAGGACTATTGCTCGTCACTCCTCTCGCTCTTTTGCCGGGCTGCTCTCAAGGTGGTTTCGGCTGCTCACGCCAGGAATCATTTTCTTTTTTAAATGCGAAGCATTTCTTAGCGAACTTCGGCGACTTTGAGCGTATCTATCTATCTATCTATCTATCTATCTATCTATCTATCTATCTATCTATCTATCTATCTATCTATCTATCTATCTATCTATCTATCTATCTATCTATCTATCTAGCCGCCTACGACTTTGTGCTCTCCTGGCCGTATCGTTAATGGGATTTATACCAAATTTGGTATGACATAACATGACTGTATGGCGAACATAAATGGCTGGTCATATCATGAAAATTATGACTAACTTGTCATGAAAAGTATGATTTACATACCACGCTCATGGCGCACTCGCAGCCGTTTCGTTAGCTTGATATACACCAAATTTGGGATTCAGGGACGTGACTGCATGACAAACATAACTGACACGTGGTAATATGCAAATAATGACGTGCATGTCATGAAAAACATGATTTGATTTACATGCCACGCTCATGGCGCGCTCGCGGCCGTTTCGTTAGCTTGATATACACCAAATTTGGGATTGAGTGACGTGACTGTATGACGAACATAAATGACGAGTAGTAATATGGAAATCATGAGATGTCATGTGCGACATGACTTGCATTCCACGCTCATGGCGCGCTCACGGCCGTTTCGTTTGCTTGATATACACCAAAATTGGTATTCAGCATAGGTCGGCACCTTAAGGGAGTACTCACTCAAACTCACTCACCACAATTTTTTCAGCCTTCGCACTCACTCACGTTCACACTCACGTCCACTCACACTCATGAGTACTCACTCACGTTCACACTCACGACCACTCACACTCATGAGTTCTCACTCACGTTCACACTCACGTCCACTCACACGCATGAGTACTCACTCATACTCAACTCACCACGTTCAAATGAGTGTGAGTGAGTGTGAGTTGAGTGCACTCATAAGTGAGTGTGCCGAGCTCCATAGGTCGGCAGTTTAAGGGAGTACTCACTCAAACTCACTCACCACAATTTTTTCAGCCTTCGCACTCACTCACGTTCACACTCACGTCCACTCACACGCATGAGTACTCACTCATACTCAACTCACCACGTTCAAATGAGTGTGGGTGAGTGTGAGTTGAGTGCACTCATGAGTGAGTTTGCCGAGCTATGGTATTGAGTGACATGACTGTATCACGACCATAAATTACAGGTCGTAACATGTAAAACATGACATGCCAATTATGTAAAGCATGATTTGCTCCTTCCTGGCTGCTTCGCATTACATCGATTCCCACAGTGCGTGGGATCTGCCGGTTTTTTTTCTGAAGAGCACATACTCAAAGCACCCGCATTGTTTCAAACTTCACCGCGCGCAGGTACCCCGATTTGCAAACGGCGTGTTCTGCGTCACCGAGGTTTGAGCCATGGTCTACGAGATAGAGGCAATGGCTGTAAAAACACATCGCATGTAAAAACACTGTAAAAACACATCAACTCGTCTCTGGTAGTATTACTTCGTTTTTTCATTACAGTCAATTTCACCTCGGCGCGGAATCTATTGATTCGAGAAATAGAGGGGTGTTTTAGCATTTTTTTCTTTCTCGATACGTGTATGGGTAGAAGCTTGGATAACTTTTTGAGGGTGAATCATATTGCCCTCCTATCGCGACACATCATTTTACTATTTGATCGCGTACACATATTTATGAGGTGGTCAACCCAAGCATGGTTACGCTTTAGAGAAAAACGCTCTATATAAAAGAGGGCCCAGGTCATGTTATTGAAGTAGGGACATAAGTAGTTTTGCCGGACTATTGCTGGGTGCTCTGATTAGCCGACCTACATTTACTCCGCACACCGTTTACAGGAGTGTCGTCTGCAGGTTGTCCTCTGGTGGCCTGAGTTGTCATCGTCTTCTTTTTCGTCGTCTCTATTTCGCTCATGTTTTAATGGTGCAATGGAAATAACAATATCATCTACGGTTACTGGACGCTCGACTGCTTACAAAGGGTAGAACATGTACGAGAATGACAGCTTTCTGAAGAAAAAACAAGGTATTCATCCAGGAAGGAACTGACAAAAGAAAAAGCGCGAATTGTGACGGCTATGTAACGCCCAGTGTTTCATATCTGGTACACCAAACCTTGAACGCGTGTTTCATTATTTCAGAAAAGGCTGAACATTTCGATGTTTCTTTTTACAACGCCCAACGCATCCACTAAACACCGCCAAACTCACAATGCAAATGGGCGGCTATAAAGGCAGATGCTCCTCGAAAAAGTTAGTTTTTTCCCCCTAATGACGTATTTTTTACTTGGTTTCAAAAGTTTAGTTTCTCTACTTTCATGACAAAAAACTGTCTTAGTAAAACTCGAAGTAGGTAAAAATTGCCTTTAAAAAGCACATGGTGGTTAATAAAAACTAAAAAGAGCTTATCGTCTAGAGTCCCCCGGAAATTTTCACCTGGCTGCCTGTCATTGCATGTCGCATAAGGAGTTCACCAAAGTCACATACTCAAAATAACCATGATTCTCTAGCTATCATAATGAAAGAAATCATTTTAAAAACCATATCTTTGGCACACAGAGCAGCTTTCATTTCTACATTTAAAATGTGTTTTTTCTCGAGATGCAATTTTGTAAAACATCTGGAGTATCGACATCATGTTTCTGGTACTTCCGATGGCCCGATCGTGATGAAAAGTTCCCACCTATTGCCACGCGCGTTTCTTATTTTCACTTTTGCTGTATTCGGTTTTCGCCCAAAAAAGACTGTCAGCAATGCTCAGCGCAAACTGTGTCTCATTTTTCTAGAAGCTTCGCGATTATTATATATCGCTTTTTTAGATTGCGCGCAACACGCGAACAATCGAGTTTATTCCATAGCTTGCGCGACAACCAGTCATAAGGCTGGAATATTCGACGACACACGTATAAATGCCGACGCGCTCCACCGCTTCTCAGTTGATCGACGGCCTACACTCTGTTCGCTGCTATAATTACCAGTGTGTATTGCTGTATTCTGACTTTCCGTTTTCCCGGCCACAAGTTCGGCCAAAGAAAGAGTTTCATTTTGGACACGCTGCCTCATCCGTGCTTCGTGGTCCCCGTACTGAACGCCCTGCTCCAGCCGGGAGCCAAGCCCTCAGCGTCAAGGGGACATCGACGCCATAGCTGAGCAGCGAGCCAACCCCAGGCAGCAAGGTCTCTCATCGGAAGTCAGAGCTCTACCCGACAAGATCCGGACTACGATGACGCAGACGACAGCCACAATGACGGCTGCTGTATCGCCTACCACGGTCGTCATGCATAGACCTAAGGAGCCGCCGACTTTCCGTGGATCACCACGCGAGGATCCAGAGAGCTGGCTGGAGGCGTACGATCGGGTCTCCACGTTGAACAACTGGGACTGCGAGAAGAAGCTACGCCACGTCGATTTTGCCCTTCAAAATGGTGCAAGGACCTGGTTCGACAATGGAAAGTCCACGCAAACAACATGGGACATCTTCCGCACCGAATTCCTTAACACCTTCACGAGCATCGCGCGGAAAGAAAGGGCTGAAACACTTCTGGAGACCCGTGTACAGCTCCCCAACGAGGACATCGAGATGTACACCGAAGAAATGACTAGCCTATTTCGCCATGCCGACCCCGCCATGTCCCAAGAAAAAAAGGTCGCTTCCTGATGCGGGGAGTCAAGCAAGAACTTTTCGCCGGACATGTGAGCAAGCCGCCGAAGACGGTCACGGAATTCGTTTCAGAAGCCACAACAATCGAAAAGGCGCTCGAAATCCGCACCAGGCAATATAAACGCCGCATGCCCACCCCGAGCTACGGGGAGTTCAAGCACTGGGAACCAACGACCTGCGCGAGAGGATCAGAGCGGTCGTCCGTGAGGAGCTGCAGAAGATTTTCCCCAGGTCACAACCTCAGGTAGATTCGATAGCAGAGATTGTCCAAGAAGAAATTCAGCAGTCGCTTGGTACCCCTGAAGCGCAACAGCCTCAGCCGCAAGCCATGTCCTACGCTACTACAGGCCTACGCTACGTGCCCCCGTCAACGCCCATGTCAAGATGCCGCACCGCCACATTTCCGCAGACAGGCCCCGCCGCCGACAACCGCCCGCTCTGCTACCACTGCAGGGAAACTCGACATACCTACCGCTGCTGCCAGGACGCCAGATGGGACTACGCGGCTTCGCCATCAACGCACCGTGACCACACCGTGGTCAGAGGCCACGTGACACCGCCGGCTATCTCACGGGAGACAACGCAGGAGAACAATGGAACCGCCGAGGACCTTTCCGATCACCATCGCCAGGCCGCTTCGTCTCTCCCCAAAGCCGGCCATACACTAGCCCGACACGAGACCGGTCGACAAGCCCGTAACCGGAAAACTAAGGGCAGAAACCGATGGAGGTGCGGTTCCTGTACGACGAAATACCGAAGATCCTCCTTCGTCGACCACGCCGCCGCGTCGAAATGTTCAATACACGCCGCAAGCCCAAGCGAGCCCTGACGACGAGATTTTTCAGCCGGAAAACGACCCGATGGCACCACGTAAGAGCAATAGCACAAGTCGACGCAGCCGTGATCCGACGCCGCGACCTAACTGCAACGGAAGACGACGAACTAGCGACCTCGACGTTCTCATCGATGGCCACAACGTCACCGCTCTCGTCGACACAGGGGCCGACTATTCCCACGTCAGTGGGCCATTCGCCGCGAAATTGAGGAAAGTCAAGACCACCTGGGAAGGCCCTGAAATCCGGAAAGCTGGAAGTCACCTGGTAACGCCGGTGGAAATCTGCACAGCGAGGGTCAACATTAACAACCGGATTTATCCCGCGAGCTTCGTAGTTACAGCGTTGCTCGAGAGATGTCTTCCTGGGTATGGACTTCTTAAGGCTTCATGGTACAGTCATCGACGTCAGATCCGAGTCGATAACACTATCCACACAAAAAGCAATACCGCCGTACATGCCGCCAGAAAAGCGCGCCTTGAATGTACAGGAAGACCAAGTCACCCCTTCCCCCCGCGCTCCAGCGTCATCATTTCCGTCCGCACAAAATAGTCAGAAGACCTGGAAGGTGTCGTTGAAGGCGACCAGCACTTGCTGATCAACCGCGAGATTTGTGTCGCAAGAGGAATAGCTGAGCTGCATGAAGGGAAAGCAACAGTGATGCTCACGAACTTCCGCAACGAATACAAGCACGTCAGCAAAGGCACGACAGTCGCCTACATCGAAGAAATTGTGGAAGCCAGCTACGCTCTCGCCCTCGCCGAGTCTACCGAACATGCTACGACGAACCAAGCTCATCAACTAGCTTTCGACGTCAATCCGAGCCATGCGACGCATAAACAAGAAGAGCTCAAAACCGTACTCCCGCAACACAGGAGCTTCTTTTCGTCACCGTAAAGAGTTCGACAGAACCCAGTCGCACAACACCGATTCATAACAGAGGAAAGTGCCAGGCCACTACGTCAAAGCCCATACAGAGTTTCGACGCGAGAACGCGAGGCCATAAAGAAACAAGTCGACGAAATGCCACGCGACGACGTCATCCAGCTTTCAGAGTCCCTGGACGTGACCCGTGGTGTTAGTGACGAAGAAGGACGAAACCCTACGTTTTTGCGTCGATTATCGCCGCCTGAACAAAATCACAAAGAAGGACGTGTACTCACTCCCCACAAATAGACGATACCCTGAAGCGATGCCGCAACGAGAGGTACTTTTCGTCAATGGGCCTCAAGACCAGCTATTGGCAAATCGAAGTCGAGCAGAGAGACCGAAAGAAAACCGCGTTTATAACGCCAGGTGGCTTGTTCGAATTCAAGGTCATGCCATTCGGTCTTTGCTCGGCGCCTGGCGCTTTCTAACGGGTTATAGATACAGTACTGGCAGTATTGAAGTGGCAGATTTGGCTTGTATACCTGGAGCACATCACTGTGCTCCAAACTTCGACGATCACCTCCGGCGACTTGACGCAGTACTTCAAGCAATCAAGACCTCCGGCCTCACCTTGAAACTTGAAAAGTGCCGCTTCCTATAGGAGGAGCTATTGTTCTTGGGTCATGTGATCAGCAAGACCCGCCGAAAACAGCTGCCATCGCCGCCTTCTCGCAACCCACCGATATGAAGGCCGCACCGATAAGAAGTCTGACTTTTCACGGATCGCCGAGCCACTAACCCAGCTCACGAAGACCGACATCGAATTCGGGTGGCAAACAGTGGAAGTCGAAGCATACGACGACCTGAAACGCTCTCTGCAGACGCCTCCGATGCTCACGCATTTCGACGAATACGCCGATACGGAGATTCACACCGACGCAAGCAGCGTATGGCTCGGCGCCGACAATGCGCAGGGGACTGACGGACGAACTCCAAAGGGTTATCAGTTACGCTAGCAGGTCGCTGTCCAAGGCGGAAGCCAACTATTCCACAACAGAAAAGGAGTGCCTTGCCATCATCTGTGCTACGTCAAAGTTTCGATCGTGCCTCTAGGCAGACCCTTCGAAGTTGAGAGCGACCACCACGCCTTGTGTTGGCTAGCTAACTAGAAGGACCGATCAGGTCGTCTCGCAAGATCGAGTAAGATTTCAAGAATTCGACATCAGCGTTGTTTTACAAGTCCGGATGAAAACACTCTGACGCCGACTGCTTATCTCGCGCCCCCGTCGAGCCGCCGCCGCAAGACGACCATGAGGATGACTTCTTGGGAACCATAAGCGCCGACGGCTTCGCCGAACGACAGCGAGCTGACCCGGAACTCAAGGGCCTTATGGAGTACCTCGAAGGCAAGACTGCCATTGTTCCGAAGGCATTCAAGCGAGGACTGGCGTCGTTTTTCTTGGAAAACGGCGTTCTGATAAAGAGGAATTTCTCGCCACTTCGAGCCAACTACCTTCTCGTGGTGCCTTCAGCATTGAGGCGAGAAATCATCCAGGCTCCACACGGCTGGACACCTCAGTCTCCCTTACGCTGGCACGGATACAGGAAAAGTACTACTGACCACGCCTTGCCGCCGACGTCGCTCGCTACGTTAGGACATGCCGAGACTCAGCGACGGAAGACACCACCCACAAGACCAGAAGGCTTCCTTCAGCCGATCGATCCTTCTCGGCGGCCGGTCCATCAGGATCGGTATGGGCCTCCTGGGGCCGTTCCCAAGGTCGACTTGCGGAAATAAATGAATCGTCGTACCTACCGACTACCTGTCCCGCTACGCCGAAACAAAAGCCCTGCCCGAAGGCAGTGCCGCCGAGGCAGCCACGTTCTTCGTTGAGAACATCGTCCTTCGACATGGCGCCCCAGAGGTTCTCATCACCGACAGAGGTACGGCGTTTACTGCTGACCTAACTCAGGCGATCCTGAGCTACAGCCAAACAAACCACCGCCGGAGCACCGCGTACCACCCACAGACCAATGGCTTGACCGAGCGTCTAAAGAAGACTATCGCCGACATGCGGGCCATGTACGTCGACGTCGAACAAAATACGTCGGACGCCATCCTTCCGTATGTGACATTCGCATACAGTACGGCCATGCAGAAGACGACTGATATGACGCCATACAAGTTGGTCTACGGAAGGAACCCGACAACGACGCTCGACGCCATGCTGCCCAACGTCGCTGCCGAAAAAGCTCCGGCATCAACATCTACCTACAGTGCCGCGAAGAAGCCCGACAACTCGCCCGGCTGCGAATTAGGAATCGGCAGACGACTGGCAGCCGCCGCTACAATCTACGACGACGCTTCGTGGAATACTAGCCCGGCGACTGCGTTTGGGTGTGGACGCCGATACGGCGACGTGGACTCTGTGAAAAAACTTCTTCGGCGATAATTCGGGCCATACGAAATGCTTCAACGGCTAGGCGCTCTGGACTACGAGGTTGTCCCGGACGGCATTACGAACTCTCCACGGCGCTGTGCGCGACCTGAAGTCGTTCATGTCGTGCGCCTCAAGCCGCGCGTTAGCGAACCTCGGCACAGCACCTATTGCTTTCTTATTGTACTTTCTTGCTTTAGTGTTGTTATTTATTGTTGCTTGCAATTTCCCCCCGTGTTCTGTTTTAAGTATCGGGACGATGCCTTTTTCAGAGGGGGGGGCATTGTCACGCGCGTTTCTTAGTTTCACTATTTCCGCCCACAAAGACTGTCAGCAATGCTCAGCGCAAGCGCGCGCATTTTGCTACAAGCTTCGCAATTATTGTAGATCATTTCCTTTAGATTACGCGCAAGACGCCAGCACTCGAGCTAATTGCAGGGCTGGCGCGACAACCAGCGATAAGGCTGGAATATTCGACGACACACGTATAAATGCCGACGGGCTCCGCCGCTTGTCAGTTGATCGACGGCCTACGCTCTGCTCGACGCTATAATTGCCAGTGTGTATTGCTATAATCTGAATTTCCGTTTCCCCGGCAACAAGCTCGCGCAAATAAAGTTTCATTTTGAACACACCCTGTCTGCCATCGTCAACCTCACGAGCACGTGACAACATTCCTTAACACGTGAGGAGTGCAATTAGTTTCTTTAAAGCGTGATATCGCATACATAACTTTTATGAACTTAAATTCAGCAATTAATACGGGCTGATCATTTTAGAACTTCTCACATTAAAATGCTTTTGTTCATTTAAATGTCTTATACAGACCTTCTTAACAGTTATTTGCATTTTACAGTTAATATGGAGAAATGAGGCATTAATACCTCATCGTTATAAAACTTCTGTGGCAGAAAAAAGTCTGTCGAGACAGAGCTATATTTATATATTATCATGCTACAAAACAAAAACTAAGCAACTTAATACAAAACTGATTACATATTTGAAACGAGCATAAGAAGGTATGGAAATAGCAAAAATTTTAATGCCCTTGTTCTTTTTAGTGGCATCTCCCAATATGGGAAACATAAAACTACGCGTAGATATAAGGCACAAGAAGGAAGAAGTGGACGAAACCTGCGCTGGTCCCGTCCACTTCTTCCTTCTGGTGTCCTGTATCTCAGCGTAGTATTATGTTTTCCATGTCTTACCAACTAGCCCACCACTGTAATCTCCTCATAAATGAATAAAACGCGCCTGTAACCTGTCCGGAGCCATTGCACGCAACATGCGAGGTTCAGTTTAGACGTGTGGCAACCACCTCCACCTTCCTCTTTGTATATTCTCTGCGGTTCGACAGGAGGTAATTGGAAACCAAAAATGGGGAAACCTCACGGGCGAGTGCGAAGCTTTGTGCGCTATGCGAGCGCATCATTCACGCCAGACCTGAAGGCGTCGGCAAAATTGCGCGGAGAAAGCATGCTAAGTGCTCATGCTAGAGCTGGTGCCGAGTGCTGAGTTAGGTCGGCTCAGCTGTACAGCGTGCGCTCGAGATTAAATCTTTGTAACGCGCTCATGCTGCGGCATTTGCGTGGCTACCTTGCGTGGATGCGTCGCTGGCGTTCTGCGAAACGGAGAGCAAATTTTCATGTAGCACAAACCGTGCTACATGAAACTCTGTTTTTGCGCCGTTTGTATCACGATTACTGGTGTTGTATGTGTGAATACGTCGAGGTGATTCGAAAACCTTAGTTTGTACATAACTAGTGTTCCCTCACGCTGGTTGCCCCAGCATGCGCTGTGACTTTCGCGCGCTTTGACCTGTAGAAGAACTTGTTTTTGGGCGAGTTGGTGCCTAAGTTTGCTGAACATTTTGTACCTGGCGTCAGCAAACACAGCCTTGACCTGACATTTCCCAATCGGTGCGAGGTTATATAAAATCACGAAACCTTTTTATTCCACGCCTCATGCAAGCACTGCCAACAGCGCAGCAGCATTTCCGACCCTCGGTGGCGAACGCCGCGGTGCTGAGAAGGAGTGCGCCACACCCACCTCTGAAATTACACGCTCTCCGTGCGATTGGGACGACCGAAGAGAACCTTACCGGCACGAAATCTAGCACGCCGTGCTTAAGCACGCGTAGTCTCAGCACCCCCCCCCCCCCCTCCCGCTGTGTGCGATGCGTTGGAGCATTTACGATTCGATTTGGGGATTACGAGACACAAAGCTACAAATTACGGTAAAAAAAGTAGCACAGAAAACTTTCGCTGTCAGGGGTCCTTTAACGTGCACCTAACTTAAAAGGACACTTTGTACAATCCAAAGTGTGTTCGGCGAAAGCTTGTGGCCTTCGACTGACTATGCCATGTCTTCTTTCCTTTACACTTTCAGTGGGATGGCACACAAACAGAATGTGCGCGTGTTTTCTTTTTTAGTTTTTTACCGCGAATCGCAGCGAGACGCGAGACTATACTCCGTTTCACAAGCTGCTGGCAGTACTGTGGAAGGTACGGGCACGGCCGCTGGATAAAAAATTGGCCGCGTATCTGCGTGCTTCGCTGCAAATGTCGTCGAAAGACGATAGTCTTGTGCCGACTGCACTGCATGAGCGGCATGAGTACCACAATTTAATAGCTGGGCTAGCCGCTGCGCTAGCCGCTGGGCTCGTTTTTCGGACGTTTTCCGGGCACGCTTAGACGGACGCCGGCGTTTCTCCGCTGAAATTTGGTCGTCGGTCTTTTTTTCTGCGTTCTCTGATAATGTCTTGTAGAGTGGGTCGTATTTCATCAAGCGGCCATATATGTTTTGCCTTGTCTGAGACAGCGCTCTTCTACGATGAATCAGCCGCATCTGGCTGGCATTGATAAAACAGAAGAGGACGCCATCTACAGCGCTACCGGGGAACATCGGCTTGTGTTGAACTATGCTGGTGCCAGGTGGCAGCACCACAGCGTCGAAGTTAAATCACTGGGCGGAGACTTGTTTTGTACACAGCGGCGCATTTTCAGCGCCGCGTAATAAACACTAGGATCTTTATAATTACGTATCTATAGATTTTGTTTTAAAGGAACACTGTGAATAGTACTAAAGTATTGATGTTGTGCCTCAGGTATGCGTAATATTTGATTTTTAATTGCCCACGCTCACCCGTATGAACACATGCTTTTCGGTCAAGATTGGAGGTCGTAAGGCAGGGGGTTAAACTTTGGCCAGCTAGCTGAATCGTGCGACGTGTCGACAAACAGAGAAACAGACAGACCAAAATTTCTCCGTTTAGGTATCCCAAGAAAGACTATCGTCTTTAAAAAGAAGGTGCAGCCTGTTGCGGGCCGCCGAAGCGGCGAGTCGGGTATAATTCACCTCTCGCCCGCTCTGGCGCAACTGCTTGTCCCACGGAGTAGCGCATCCACATGGATTGGTACGCGGGACAGTGACATAATCAGACCATAAATAACGCGTTTCGTAGTTGCACATCATAGCTTGAATATTGAAGTCGTTATTAGAAGGGCCTTTTATACTACATATGTGAAAATTTTGCCCTAGGAGTGCCAAACTTTCGTAGAGTGGCCTCAATACTCTCCATGAATGTTGCCCGTTTGACGCACCTGAAATGTAAAGTATCACTGATCGCATTAATGGGAGGCAATCGTGGGGGCAGATTCGAAGGGCTGACGTATCGGCCCACCGAAGCACATCGCTAAATCGCAGACAATTTAAATGTAGGTCCATTTAGTGCCCCAGCGAAGGCCCGCTGCGGTCCAGATACCGGGTTAGTGCCCAGAGTTGACAACACAAACAAAATGTATTATCAGGTAAGGCAGTACAAGCATCACACAAGCTTGCGCACTCGGCTAGTATTAATTACAACTCACAACATCACTTAAATGGTGTTTAAAACAACGGGAACAAACTTATCGCGCTACAATTGCAATCTCATCCATTAGAAACTATTTAAGAACACTTAAAGGCCTTGAATATTCACCAAACGTGTGAAAACCACAAATCTTGGCACGTTTCTCGAATATTTCTCTTCCAGGAGACACGGAAACGAACTTCAGCGATGATCGTCGTTCTGGCGACATTCTTCAAAACAGAGCTCCCACGGCGTCATCACAGGATTCTTCAAGATCGACTGACCGCACTACACGATTCACCCGAACAACATAACTTCTTCGATAACCCCGTACTACCCTCTGTCACCTCTCGTTTGGATCCTTTCCGACTTCGCGAACATCCCAAGTTATTGTTTGGCGCGTACCACATCAACAGCTAGGGGGAAAGGGCTTTGTCTCGCTGGTCCGTCTGCGGCGGTCTACCCCAACAAAGGCCCCACTACCGTGCGCTTTTTAAAGACGATAGTCTTTCTTGGGATACCTAAACGGAGAAATTTTGGTCTGTCTGTCTGTCCGTCAGTCGATTTCTCTGTTTGTCGGCACGTCGCACGATTCAGCTTGCTGGCCAAAGTTTAACCCCCCTGCCTTACGACCTCCAATCTTGACCGAGAAGCATGTGTTCATACGGGTGAGCGTGGGCAATTAAAAATGAAATATTACACATACCTGAGGCACAACATGAATACCTTAGTACTATTCACAGTGTTCCTTTAAAACAAAATCTATAGATACGTAATTATAAAGATTTTAGTGTTTATTACGCGGCGCTGAAAATGCGCCGCTGTGTACAAAACAAGTCTCCGCCCAGTGATTTAACTTCGACGCTGTGGTGCTGCCACCTGGCAGCAGCATAGTTCAACACAAGCCGATGTTCCCCGGTAGCGCTGTAGATGGCGTCCTCTTCTGTTTTATCAATGCCAGCCAGATGCGGCTGATTCATCGTAGAAGAGCGCTGTCTCAGGCAAGGCAAAACATATATGGCCGCTTGATGAAATACGACCCACCCTACAAGACATGATCAGAGAACGCAGAGAAAAAGACCGACGACCCAATTTCAGCGGAGAAACGCCGGCGTCCGTCTAAGCGTGCCCGGAAAACGTCCGAAAAACGAGCCCAGCGACTAGCCCAGCTATTAAATTGTGGTACTCATGCCGCTCATGCAGTGCAGTCGGCACAAGGCTATCGTCTTTCGACGACATTTGCAGCGAAGCACGCAGATACGCGACCAATTTTTTCATCCAGCGGCCGTGCTACTACGATGCCTCGAATTCTCCCCGATCTGCGCAGGCGCTAGGCTGTCGCGACGGCGTCTTCAGTGTACACTGTAAACCGTTTCACACCCTTAAGGGTGGGTTTTCGATAAAACACCCATCGGACAACCCCTTTTTTTTTGCCAAGATTATCCAAAAGGGTGGAATTTCACGGAAACCACCCTTTGTACACTCTTTTTTTTTCATTTTTGGGTGTACTATGGGTGTATGATCACAAATTCCACCCAAGGGTGTTTTGCTTTTTTTTAATGTTACACATATTGTTTTTTTAGAAGCATCAGTACGTATCACATGCAACGGATGCAATCAAACCGCATAACAACTTTTCGGTGAAAAGATGGATGTTTCGGCTTTTGTTTTCATTTCACTTTTTCTTCGCCGACATATACCGCGCTATATACCACGTTTAATACACCACTCTCTTTTTGCATTATTTACAAGATTCCTCACACGTTCAACGGCTTCATCAGCTCAAAGTGACAGCATGCAGTGTACGTATTACCATGAAACTAGGCATGTTTACATTGAACTGTCTGCATGAGCTCACTCTGCTGCAGCTGCTGTACACGCATGGCACGCCGCAGCACAGTTTAGGCGCACACCTGCTAAGCACCACAAGTGAACTTCTCGAATGGGATGTATCACTCTGCGGGCGCTTTATTTTTATTTTACTTTTTTTTGTTGAGGAACCCTCGTGGGTCTTACATTGTACTCGTGAACGTGCCACAAGTGAACCGCAGTTGACTTGCGGCATTGTGATTGACAGGTTCATGATTTCTTGTTGCATTGCGAATGACGAGACGAGGACGATACAGGGAGTACAGGACAGGTGGTGCAAACTCACAACTCATTCGCAGGGCAACAAGAAACCATGAACCACCACCAACTAGCCCAATTCATCGCTCTGCTAAATGTGATTGACAGCCCTTATCATTGCCTTACAATCCACACAGTGATAGCACATTCGTATGCTTGCACGAAATTCACCACATGAAATAAAAGTAAGATTCATTGCTACTGCGTCGGTAAAAATAGCGTATTCTCCAAGATCTTACCATCGATTGCTGAATAGTGTAATGGTATTTAAAAACAGGCTGTTAGCACAGCAGGGGTGTGGCCAGACTTTATGCAGGGACGGGGTGGGGGGGGGAGAGAAGGGGGTCTGACCCCTCTGTATGTAAGTACATGTTGGCCAGTGCATGCACACATGCGGGTTGAAATAAACATAGAAAGGGGCGGGGGTGAGTAGAATACCGAAGACCACTCCCTCCCCCCCCCCCGCCCCTTCGCCCTTCCCAGCCTCCTGGTTATATCTATGATGCACAGGTAACGAAATTTTAAATCCAACTCGTCGAAACAATGCCCCGACGACGCTTTACTCGGATATGGTAGCTAGAGGGGGAGGTGTGAGCAACGGTGCGCCGGAGAGGCAGCCTTTTTTTCATGATTCGGCGGCGCGAATGGGCTCGCGGAGCCGACAGCAGCGCCGCCGCATCAGCGCGGTTACTGAACGGCGAAGAGATGCTCGTGTCATGGCCTCCGAGATGGCGGGCGCGCGGCGGGTTTCTCTCCGGCCGTCCCAATTGCCGCTCTCCCCCGGAAAAAAACGTACATCGCGTCGCGCGCCCGGCTACCGCAAAATGGCGCACTCACTTGGGATTCCGGCGGCAGCGGAGACCGCGGTAGAAAGCAGAGCGCGCTGGATTACAGCGTGCGCATGTTTTTTTTTAAAGACGATAGTCTTTCTTGGGATACTTAAACGGAGAAATTTTGGTCTGTCTGTCTGTCTGTCTGTCTGTTTGTCGGCACGTCACACGATTCAGCCACCCGACCAAAGTTGAACCACTTTCTCAGCGCCCAGCCATCTTGCACAAGTATTTTTGTTCATACTTGTGAACATTGTCGATGAAAAAGCAAATGTTACGCATGTCTGAGGAGCAACGTCAATACATAAGTAGTCTCTGGTATGTTTCTTTATAAGAAAATACATAGATACGTAATTATGAAGACCCCAGCGTTTCTTAGGCTGCGCTCAAAAAGCGACGCTATGCACGAAAAAAGCGCTCGGCCGACGATATGTTCCTGCTGGGTTCTGCACAAGGTGATGTTTCTCGACAGCACTGCCAGATGGCGTCCATGTCTCACGCAGCGCCTCGGCGCCTCCTCTATTTTATCAAGGCCAGCCAGGTGCGGCCGATTCAACATAGAGAAAGCGCTGTCTGAGGCAAGGCAAAACAGTGTAGTACGGCCGGCAGAAGACTATCGTCTTTCGACGACATTTGCAGCGAAGCACGCAGATACGCGGCCAATTTTTTTTCTTTGTGGTGCCGTAATCTTCGTGCAGTATTTACTGCGTAGATTCGTTGTGCTTCGTTCTGTGCATAGTTCTTATTTTTAGTTTACATTTTAGTTGTACTTATGGTATTGTATTCATGCAGCACTGAGCTGTCTTATGCGAATAATGATTTTCTTACGTCTTTGCATTTTTTTTTATTTAATTTCCTCGCATGCATTGGAGTGCAATGATGGTCGCGCAGTGTTTACCAACAGCTTTGCGTGCGTGATTTTTTCATGATCTTAGTTTTCGCTTCAGTTTTACGGATGTATATTGACTGCATGAAGGCCACAATCTGCCACTTCACTCTGTGCGGATAATGCTTCCTTTATGCCGATGTCACTTTTTTACTCCTTGACGGATGTGACGGCATTCATCTGTTATACAATGCCTGTAAAGGATTCCGTATAGAAGGAAGCGCCTGCAAGTTGTTAATAAAGGAAATATAAACAAAGTGTTCCTAATGGAAAATTTGAGTGCTGCTGTACGTGTGTTTT